>JBCEWC010001634.1:0-39514 GCA_038996855.1 Solanum aculeatissimum | reverse complement strand
TGTGTGTGTGTGTGTGTGTGTGTGTGTGTGTGTATAGAAGAACATATAAAGATAGCAAATATAATCAATGATGCAATACAAATAAGATGAATGAATGCAATGCTTGGGGTGGAATCATGATTGTCGCACAGCTGGTGTACACATCTATCAAGCTAAAGCTACTAGGTAGAATCCATGGGAGCCTCGCAGATCGTATACAATAATCTCTCATCCTTGCCACCTTTGCATGGTCAAGGAGTGTCACAATATCTCTCCCTTGTCACCTTCGCGTGGTCAGGGTTTTTTAAAAAGTGATACTATCTCTCCCTTGCCACCTCCAGTAGTCAAGGAATTTTTAGAAAGTTGATACATATCTCAACCTGGTCACCTCCGCATGGTCAAGGGGTGGTATAATGCAACATGAAATGAATGCATGTCAATTCCACAAGTGTATATATATATATAGCAATATAATAAGATAATTGATAAATAACAATCATAGAATCAGACAGGGCATGCCAAGTGTCACAATTGGTACCACAAACTGTCAACATGTCTCAAATCACCACACTTTCACCAACAACCGAATATATCGATAATACTGAACTTCGCAAGTCTCAAAATATACACACGAGTCTCAAAATATTATCTCAAATACCATCAATTATCACAATATTTCTCAAATGGTAACATAAGCCTCATATTATCACAATAATATCCAAAAGTATATCAAGGACATATCTCAATTTGTAACAATTTCAAGATTTACTCAAATTCCAATATAACTGATATCACATATTCACCAAAATATTATCATACCATCCAATTACTCATAAAATAATCCAAGTCTTACAGTTATCACATAAACATATCTAATAACTCAAACTCAGTCCCAAAAGATTAGCTGGACCTACCTCTATATCAAAATCGCACTTGAACCAAGCTTTTGAACACCCTAAGCCTAAAAAACAAGTTTGACTCAATCAACCACTATCAAGATAGATCACACACATCAAGAGATGAATTTTGATACCCATATTGACACGAATTGGATCCAAGAGCAAAATGGTCAAAATTAAGGCTAAAATTTGAGGTTCACGAATCTGGAATTAAACTAGAAATTATGATTCTACGCGAGAAAAGGAGTTCATGGGTAAACATTTCACTAAAATTGAGCTCAAATTAAAGGAGGAATCAACAATTAAAGTTTCCAAATCATAGACATGGAAAACTCATTTTTAAACATTCAAAATCATGTAATTCAAGAAAAAATCAAGAGAAAAGTTATGGAAATCATCAATTTTTAGGTTAGAAACACTTACCCAAAAGTTTCTCACGAAAATCCTTAAAGAAATTGCCTAAGAAAGCTTGAAAATGTTAAAAATTGATAAAAAATGGTAATTTTACGTTTTAAAACTGTTCAGGAAAAATTACTAATCTATGAATGTGGGATGGGACTTGCGAACGCGGAGAACCAAGGGTCATAAACCTCCACAAACGTGGAGAACCATTCTGTGAATGCGGAGTGTACAGAGACACCTCTCCACAAACATGGAGATTATAAAAGTTAGACCTTCGCAAACGTAGAGTACAAGTCGGCCTGCACTAGATTAGAAAAATCAGCTATTGTAAAATTCTTGAAATGGAACTCGGGGGTCCATTCAAAACCCAATATGTAAAAACCAGACATGCACCTCTACCAGAAATGACGATACAGACTCAATGGAAATATTATAATTCAATTTTGAGGTCTCTTTGACATGTTTTCGATAAAGCTCATTAAAACTAGTTAAAACTCAAAATACTCAAATTGCCCTCGAAAGCTCCAAATATTATAATGAGACCATTCCTAATGTTAGCTTCATCACTCTAAACCACCGTAACTGTCAGAATTTCGATTTGAGCTTCCAAACTCTGAATATTGACCAAAGTCAAACTTAGGCTCCAAAATAAATTGAAAATGCAACTTTGGATCCAAAATCTCCATTTTAACTCTAAATTCCGTTCTATCACTTTTTCTAGACCAAATTCAACACTCCGAAGCTAATAGAATCAACGGATTCCCGTTCTGACACTCGAAACTCCGAATGGTATAAAAACTCACTTTTTCAATAACTTAAGCTTCTAAAAGTGCCATAATTCATATTTTCTACCTTTAAAACACCAGTTCTCAGTTTCAACAACACATATAGTTTAAAGTAGATCCAAAGAAACTTACAAAAGGAAAAATAGTAATTTTTACAAATAGGCGAAAAAATCACCAACAAGGTCATTACATCATTCACTACTTCACCCTCGAACATAAGAGAAAAGAAGGTACTTGATACCTCAAAAAAGCTAGGATATCTGACCCACAAGTCTGACTCCAACTCTCAAGTAGCCTCCTCAACGGGATGGTGTCGCCAATAAACGTTCACTGAAGGTATGTCTTTGGTCCTCAGCCTCCGGACCTGCCTATCCAAAATGGCTACCAACTCCTCCTCATAAGACAAGTCTAAACCCAACTCAACTAAATCGTAGGAAATCACATGTGACTCATTTGAAATGTTCCAGCATAGCATAGAGACATGGAATACCGGATGAACTTCTAATAGTCTCGGTGACAATGCTAACCATAAGCAGCCTCACCTACCCTTCTCAAGATCTCATACGGGCCAATAAACTTAGGACTAAGCTTGTCCTTCTTTCCAAATCTCATCACACCCTTCATGGGTGATATGTTCAGCCACACACTATCCCCGACCATAAACTCTAGAGGTCTAGTCCCATCGATATAACTCTTCTGATAGCTCTAGGTTGTTAACAACCTCCTCTATATAAACCAGACCCGATCAATAACTTAAGCTTCTAAAAGTGAAAAAATTAGGAGTTCTACTATGATAATGGTGGGTTGTTTGAATGGATTCTAAATAATCATGTTTTACTTCATTCATGTCCTATACTCTTGAATTTCATAAGTTTAAGCTCGCATGTATAAACCCACAATGTTTTGACTAAGTTTATATGATAAAGTTTATTATATCTTAAATTTCATGAGTTTAAGCTCGCATGCATAAACTCACCGTGTTTTGACTAAGTTTATATGATAAAGCTTCTTATATTGATGAAAGGTTTATTTCAAGATATGCAAGTCAAGTATGTTATGACGAGTATGGGCTTCCAAGTATATTATGAACTCATGAAAAGTTCTATGAATATTAAGCAAAATTTTGAGCCCTATTATGCTATGTTACACCCGCTTATGAAAGGAAAATGCTCACTTGAAAAGGATAAGAATGTGAATGAACTACTCTTACTATGCTAATATGTTTTTACAAGTTATTCAAATTATGTTTACACTTATACTTATGTTATGTATTCCATGGGACTAGACTTAGCACCGAATGGGATTTAGAGCGGGGGACTAGACTAGACTTAGCACCGAATGGGATTTAGAGCGGGGGACTATCCTCAAGGGTCCTTATGTAAAGCTTTACTATCCATAACTATGTGCCACTATAGGTTTGAATTATTTTTTTCCAAAATAGGCTTGTACTAGTAGATCCATGTAACAACCCATCTTGATATGAGAAGTCCGACATCGGCAAAACATAGGAGAGATGTTGGATATATAAGTAAATACACCTTACCTACTAGTGATGCATTTTTAAGCTGTGAGAGCCTAGACTCAAAGTGGACAATGTCACTAGTGGGTTGGATCGTTATAGATGGTATCAGAGTCACTCTTGTATCAGTCTTGTCGATGTGGGGCCAGAGTTCAACTGAGTTTAGATGAATCCTTGTGACACAGGGCAAACCTCAGTGTTGATTCTTGACGAATTTTATATGGTGGGACAAACCTCAGTGAGGACATTGAATCCATAAAGAGGGTGAATGTAACAATCCATATTCAGAAAAGAAATCCTAAATTGACAAAGCACGGGAGAGATATTGAGTATATAAATAGACCTTACCTACTAATGACGTATTTTAAAGCCATGCGGACCTAGGCCCAAAGTGGATAATATCACTAGTAGACTGAGTCGTTACAATCCATCTAGGTCAAATTACCCACAATGTGAGATATGGTTTACCTTGATAAGTAG
The DNA here is from genome assembly GCA_038996855.1 of Solanum aculeatissimum. Taxonomy (NCBI): domain Eukaryota; kingdom Viridiplantae; phylum Streptophyta; class Magnoliopsida; order Solanales; family Solanaceae; genus Solanum; species Solanum aculeatissimum. Next base: position 35,450 of record JBCEWC010001634.1, on the reverse strand, counting down.
ACCTCTCCTTTTCTAGCGTAGATGCAACATCGAAATTCCATGTAGTAGCTCGCATGGTCTTAATGTCAGTTAAGGTCTCCTCCTACCTATATATGTTATGCTACAAGATTTTGATTATCTTCCATGCATGTTTTTTACTAAGGCGTTGATCATTCATGTCATATTGAGCTTATTATCTTTGTATATGACTATGCATCTTGAATATTATGGCTTATAATCTCTTGTTGCATTGCATCCCGCATACTTAGTACATTTCAAGTACTAATGTATACTTTTTGCCTACATAATCTAACCATATAGGGACTGGAGCTCCATTCATCTACCTCCACGTGGCTAATTGGTTTTCTTGAAGGTTTGCTTGTGATGAGTCCTCCATTTTTGGGACACAATCATTTCCTATCATGCTTATGTTAAGATTTTATAATTTTTATTATATACTTTTGAGGGGGAAGCTGGGACATTTCTTGACCCCCATTCAACTTATGCTTAGAGGTATTGTGGGATGATGTGCTATGTATGACTCTTATGACGTCTATGTATCTATGACGATCTCCCTTTAGTCCCTATATCTTGTATGTTATTGTTGATGTGGATGGAAAGTAGTTCCCTTTCTAAGCCTGTACTCCTTATAGAATGTGTTTCATGATCCCTTCCTTTAGTTTATTTGTTATGGCTGAGTGATGGTGATTCCTTACCCCCCCCCTCCCTTTCCCTTTTCTTCATAGCTTGTTTCCTAAGTATTGAATCCCTCTAATTTGATTTATTGATGTTTGATCGACATTTTTGCAACCAAGGATATGCTTAAGTATGATATGAGGCTTGTTTGGGTACCCTTGGGTTGTCATTCGCCATGTCGCACCTAGGCCCTTTTCCTGGGTCACGACAATAAGGGAGAAAAAGCTAGCGCCCTTCTTCTTCCCTAAGTCAAAATTGAGGTCTAAGAATTGAGTTGAAGTTCCTTAATCTAAAGTTTTGAATTGACTATATTACTACCAAGTTTCTCATATACTTTAATCCCTATATTGATAGTACCCATGATGATTGAGTATATTTGAGTACTTGTTTTTACCTTTATGACATGAACCCTAGTTGATGTAAATGCAAGTGTTAATCATGCGTTGACCTAATTGAAAATAGGATTGTAAATGTTGTATGATGAGAAAGTGATCATGATGTGAATGTGAGAAATTTTTGAATGTATTACCATTTGTGAAACTGATTTGGTTGGAGTCTAAATGATTGTTAAGTAGAGTCTAATAAGTTTTGCAAGCATGCCTAATTGATTTTGATGAATGGTTGATTATTGACTGGGATAGACATAATTGTTGATTGGTTGATTTTTGATTGATTTGAATGGAGTTTGAATGAAACTAACATAAAGAGTTGATTGAATTACTTGATATGAGCATATTGAGTCTTGGGAGGAATATTAAGCACCAATATAAGCATGACTAGATAATAACTCTAACCTATAAATGATGTAGCCAGCGTATTGTCTCTCATGTCCCAATAATTAGATATTGATTGATTGTGGATCTAAGATTGGTTTGATCGTCCCTTGCCTTGAAAAGTATTGGATGGTTATGGAAATGACAGTGCAAATATTTTTTCATCAATAGCTCATATGTGATGGTTGTCGATTAAAAAACTACCTGATTATGCATTAATGATTTGACAGAGTTGCATGCTAGAGTCTCTTTTTAGGGGTATTATTTCACTAATGTACTTGCATGTTGACTGAGTTGATTGTGATTGGATAGAGTCAGATGAGTTTAATTTCATTAAATCTATTATCCTTTCTTAGATATTTTACATACCAGTATATTTCATGTACCGATGTTCGTTTGGACTTGTATCATTTCATGATGTAAATATAGATGATAGACGTCTTCAGCAAGTGCACCATTAAAAACCTATTTCTTACCCTCAAATTATGGTGAATCATCCCTGCTCTTAGAGGAACTTATTTATTTCTTTCATTTTTGTGGAGTACTTTTATCTTGAGGTAGTTCAGGACTTATCTTGGCACCTTCCAGATTGATCAGAGATTTCATAGATGATTAGTGATAGTTTATTGATGAATTGTTATTTCAAGCTTGTTTATTGTTGATGTTTTGTGTTGATGAGGCCAAGTGGTTTTCTTGAAAACCAACAATGATTTTCCACGTGTCAATCATGCTAAGGGTACCCTCCCGAAGTGTGACAATTGTAATGAGAATGACAGTGAAAAGAACCTAAAACACTTCATAGCTAGTATTTACCAGATGGGAGCCACAACAAATGTAAAGGGTTCAATAGAATCCCTTTCCTAGAAAATATACCAAACAAATAGGACGATAAAAAATCATATTTACATATATATACTCTATTCATTTTTTAAAAAAAATGACCTGATTTGACTAGTTTGTTGAGCTTTTGACTAAAGGTGAAAGTTTCCAAACACATTTTTTTTAATAACTATGATTCTGTCTTTATTCTCTTAATGGACAGGAAACCAGTCAAGTACCTGATAGGAAATCAGCCATTTTTTATTCTTTTTTCAAAGTTGGTCACCTCCCACCATATACCAGGTAATCCTATTCACCAAGAAAAGAGCAGATGAGAAGAGAAAACAAATATTTTTTATTCTTCATCAATGTCATCCACCTCTTACTAGCAGCAAAGATGTTACCTTTAAAGGTACTAAGTAATTTCTGTCCACTAGCGACAACCGGTACCAGATGACTCTATCTAATAATGATGGGGCAGATGGAAAGAAAGGAAAACAACCATTTTTGTTTCCTCTTCAATACCCACCACCAGCAACAAAGATATTAGGTTAACTATGTCCACTAAAGATGGGACAGATATAAAGAAATCATTTAGTTTATTTTGTCTCTAATAGAAATTGAACCTAAGACATCATAGTTATTAGTCACTTCATTGACCACTAATGCACACTCTTATATGCGTTCCTGAAGACATTATACCCAACACATATGCATTTGAAAGGTAAGTAGATGACAGTTGTAATTGATCATTTCAACCATAAATTTTTCTTCTTGCATGGGACGAAAGGAGAAACAAAATAAAAGCAATAAATTAGTACTAGTAATTAACTACGCAAAGAGCCATTAAAATAGGAGGGAGAAGTATAAAAGTATATCTGGGAGACCAGTTGATCAACAATGGCGATGAATTTTGGAATATATCCACAAAAGACGGAGACATATCAGTTATTGCATGAGCTGTCAAAATATTTATCAATTATTCTACTTGAGACTGAAATATAGTTTGTTATATCATGTTTTGCGTACATTACTGGAGAATTTGGGATGAGAGAGTTAATTGTGAATGAAGTATAGTTCTTGTTGTAAAATTGATCATCAATTTCTTTAAAAAAATTCAAAATATAATTATATTTGCTTAAAATTATCAGAAATTATATTTTTATACTTGTATATTACATTTAAGTTGAGGAATTAAAATCTTTTGACCACTTATAAAATAAATAAAAGAAAATAATCTTTACGAATCTCATACATTTAGCTTCTAATTTATAGGTTCAAAAAATTAACACGGAGGACGCAAAACTGATCAAAATGAAAACAAAATAAATTATTTCTATTTCACAAAACAAATTATTTCTATGTCATAACATAATCTATGTTTTTTATACCCAAAAAGAACTCTAAAAGTTGCACTAATAATAAGCAAATGCAACATTATTCATACTTTAGCTTGTCTGATTAGTGAAAATTATTCATTCTACTGAGTTCTTAACATATAAACTATTAGTAACATAATTTCTATTGCAACTGTTGGACATCAGAAGCTAATTCTTTGATGCGGTTCGATGTCTTTCTTCACAATATCCATCCCTTGATGGTTCGTACAAATCCAAAGAATCAAGATTCGGTAGATTCTTCTATGTAATTTAATACAACAGAGTACCATGCAAATGTTTGAAAATTAAAAAAATGGCTACAGAGTTCACTGATTATTATGATGATGATATGAAATGAGTTCAAATTAACAAGTCTAGATTTTGACATCAAATTGTTTGAGAATAAGGCCCAGTAGTTATTCATTAGAGTTCGCTTGTCATAATTGAAAGCTCTAAGATATAAGAATAGTTACTGATATATACTTTTCAACCATCTAGATTATCAAATATGGACCAAGTATACACTCAATTTTATATGGTATGTATATGTTGCATACATATATGTTTATTATATGTATAGATACGTATATAAGTATAAAGTATATACTACCTGTATACCATGTACATATTTTGTAAACTAGATAACCTAAAGATTATAATTTTCTCTGAGATGATATGAAGGGGTAGCAAAATTGGATAAGCACCAATTAGGTGGTTAAACAAGACTTCTATATCGATAGACTCCTCTATCGATTAGTTAAGATTTTGAGTCATGCTTGAGGGTAAGTGAAACACTGTTGATCCTTCTAATAGAGAGGGTTGGGGAAAAAGAGACTTCATTAACTTTTGGGAGTGAAAAAAAATATTATTTCAAATTTGAAGGTAAGCACCTTTTTATTCTTATTCAGAAATAAATAGAAAATTACAATTTATGATATTTAGGTACCACCAAGCATTAGAATATGCAGATCCATCACTTGTAGCCTCGGTATTATTGAGCAAAGCCACCCAGAAATTAAAATGCTAATAGTTACTTTCCATACTGGATGTTGGCAAAACAGTTAAAAGTGTACTTTTAAATATGACACAATTAAAAATAAAAATTTTGTTCAGCTTAAAATTACTTTACCATGATATTTTCATTTCTATGGAGAAATCCTTCACCATCCAAGAGTTTTGCACGGTAAGAGTGTTGGAAAAATACTACAATATTGATATTAGACTAGAATTAAATAACTTATCACAAACATTGTGTCGTGGCAAGCCACTGTCTTAAACGATTTTGGCCCGACTCCGGTGCAAATCGCTCTAGCTGGTCGCTCCCCAAGGTTCCATAGTTAATCCCAAATACGTGCACTCGTGACTGAAAGTTTGAAGGTTGCCGAAAAATCAATTGCCCAAAAAAATGTTCAAGAAGAAGAAAGGAGAGAGTTATTTTTTTCTTATTGTGGTGTATCTTTATGTTCACCAAACAAACTCTTTATATAGGGTTTCAAAAGGAGTTATAGTAAAGCAACGAATAAATTTTGAGAAACGTATTGAAAATGTAAATGGCAATAAAGGTCATTACATCACATTCTTCAAAACTCTTTCAATTGTTTTGGAACGAAAATATTTTTTCCTTTATAACGTATTTTACTTTTTCTTCTTTTTTCCTTTGCATTACATTAATTAATGTATATAGAATTATTGACATAATATTAATTCAACAATCTCCCAGTAATGCAAAGATAGAAAGTAAGAACACAATTTGGGCAAAAGGAAGGAACATGTACTTAAGTGTCAATATCTTTCAATTTGAATTAACACATAGTGAAATGAGGAAACAACTAATATCCAAAAAGTGAAGTACTCTTGAACTGAATGGATATAAGTTGAGACCCCCATAACACATACCATATCCTTAATTTTTTAAGCAACCTCTGTGATACAAAGTGCTTTTATGGTCATGCACACACACCTTAGGTTTTATGAGTGCTCTAGAAAGACAACCCAAATCTTTCATAAAAGGCGACCACACCTTTACACTCACGTAGGTGATTCTATCAAGTCTATCTCAAATAGACCACCTTAAGGCTATAGAATTATTAAGAGAAAAATAAGCTCAACCTTATAAAACACTGCCTCACACCATAAGGATAGAAAATATGGTGTATATTGAGGCCTAATATGTCCACCACACTACCACAATCAATGGGTTTTAGCCCCATCCCCCTCGATGTTTCAAGGATCATTTTTCATGTCAAACCTTTGTTCAAAGTGTCACGACCCGAGAGTAAGGCCTAGATGTGACATGGTGAAGGAGAACCCGAAAGTCCTCGATCAAGCCATCATAGCATCATCACACATATCATCAACTCGGAAGCGCGTATAATAAATAAATAGCACATAAGTCTAGAGAATTCTGGGCTTTGGACTCAAGCTATGGGAATGTTGCCGGGAATGGGATACACATGAATCACATAGCATATAGCAATTAAGTTCTAAGGGGCAGGTAAGTATGACTCAAGCAATGGGGGCAAGCAGGGTTAGGGACTTTCCACATAAGCACATTCCCAATCCAATCATATCATAATAGCATAAGCGGAAACGGAAGCATAACATAAGATACCATCACTAAACATAGATAGTCATATCATTACAAGTATCACATAGCATAACGTATAATAGAGTTAGATATGTTCAACAATGCCTCTACATAAGATAATATGGGGCCTCGACATGTTCCGAGCTCACCCTCAAGTCATAAATTAAAAAACGTAAAGTAAAGACAAAGGTAGATGAAGGTGGTTGTTTCCCGATGAAAGTCACCTCCGGTCCCTACATGGTTAGAGCATGTAGACAAAGAGTATGGGTTAGCACATAATAATGCAATAAGTATGCGGGCGTGCAATGCATATGAATATGAGCTTACAACCAAGCTAGATGACAAGGGCACACACATAGAAGGAGAATATAGAAAAGGATAGTATATCAATATTTCATGAATCCATGATCCATGAAATGTCATAATGCTTATAGTATAGGGGATGTGACCATAACCGACATCCAAACTCATGTGAGCTACAACATAAATTTGCCTGATGAGACCTCCTATCGGATGAGAGAAGATTACTTGCTAAAGGTAATCTACACCACACCTTACGACCCGGTCATTTCAGTGTGATGGCCACCTTTCTTACGACCCGGTCATTTTGGAAGGATTTCCATAACATATCATATCATAGCATAGCATACCTTACGAGCCTCTCATTTTGGTAGCATAACCTATGTTGGCACATAGTTAAGGAAAATGAGTGGGACCCTTGGGGATAGTCCACTTACTACTCCAATCCTTTTTGGTGCTAAGTCGTCATCCCACAAGAATACGTATACGTATACATATACATGCCTTTAAAAATAGAACAGAAACACTTGACATCATGAACATGCATAGTTAGACTTAAAGGTCAAATCACTTGTTTTACTTTCATGCATATGTGACCAAAGGTCAAACACATTTCATAATCATGCTTCATTGGACTAAAAAGTCAAATACACTTTCATGTCAAACCTCATGCATAAGAGTAGCTCCATACTTGTCATATCATATCATATTGGTGTAAACACCCATGGTTTCTCAAAGATCCATATCTTAGACATTATGTGATCACATTCTTGTCATAACCCATACTTGATCAAAATCATAGTCATAAACATATTTGGGACTTAACCCATATCATAACCTTCATGAAATCCATGTTCATTCATGCAAATGCCATGATTGATGCTGAGAATAGCATGGCTACTAGAATTCATAATTTAAATCAAAATCAAGAAGAATCCATAAGAAATTCAAAGTTAAATCAACAATTAAACCTCAATTTAACATAACTCATGCATGGCTTAAATAGTAAGAGGACATGCATACTTGTACCATCTTGAATCAAAGTAATTCATCAATTAAGGGCTTAATTCATCTTGAAATCATTAATAAGAACAGTCCACACTTCAATTGCACTAAATCATTCTTAATTCAAAAGACCCATTTCAAGAAAAATCATAATTCATCAAAAATTTACAAAAGGATTTTGAGTCTCCATGGTTGAAAGGGAAATCATAAATCAAACCCACATACCTTGAATTTAACAAGAAGATTGAGAAGATTTTGATGAAGGCTTGAATTTCCCCCAATTTCAAGCTTGGTCTTCAATGGTGGATGAGAGAAAATTGAGAGAATTTGATTGGTGAATTGAGAGCTCGAATGAATTAAAATGGATTAGGGTTCAATTTAGTAGTTTTAGGAGACTTTAGAAAGGCTAAAACGGCCCTAGGGATAATTAAAATTACCAATTAACCATTAATAAAATGAAACAGATAACTGAAACAGTCACTGATGGAAACATTCACACGATCCGTGTAGTGGCTCACGGACCGTGAGCCCTACCGTGTGGCTTAAATTGGTTTATGCATTGGCTTGAAATCTTGGATGACTTTCTGGATCACCCCACGATAAGACTCACAGTCCGTGAAGCTACATACGGACCGTGCACTGGTCCGTGGAGCCTCACTTGGTCCGAAGTCCTGGCCCTGGGGTCTAGGAAATCTCTGGACCACTCCACGAAGGCCTTCACAGACCGTGAGGCGTCACATGGAACGTGAGGTGATCCGTGGAGCCTTACTTAGTTTCGGCCTGGGTACCTCACCTAACTCACTTTCTGGAACAATCCACGAATTCCCCTCATGGGTCGTAAGCCTTCCCACGGCTCGTGGCCCCTCTCGTATGGCCCTGCCTTAGCCACTTTGGCTCTCCCTTTTCAGAACGTTTTTGGCCACGAATAGTCCCACCGAAATGGTCATAACTTCCACATACAAACTCTGATTTGAGTGAAATTAATTGTGTTGCGAAGATAACTCAAAGATCTTCGTTTTAATAGGTCAAAGTCTATATAGTCATCTCGTACCAAGAGATATAATCATTTGAAGTCAGTACTCTCTATAAAATGTCAAACAAACTTAACCAATGTAATTTCTTTTAATACGACCACTTAAATAGAACTCATGATCATTACTACACAGTCATAACCAGTTCAAAATAGACCTTGATCCACTAGTACGAAGTTTAAAAATGTTTGAGTCGTTACACAAAGGATCCGCCAAATTTATTTCGGACTTTACATATTCCAAGGAAATAACACCCAATTTTAACAATTGTTTAACTGCACCATGTTTGATACGAATATGTCTTTTTTCTATTGTATACACAGTTTTTGGAAATTCCAATTGCTGCCTATGAATCACAATGCAAAGAGACTGGTGAAGCTCGTCTTTCTCATAACGACATATCCGATAGGAGATTTTTCACCCATTCATGTTTTTGCCCTGCCAACTTGAGAGCAATGAATTCAGATTCCATGGTAGATCGTGCTATACAAGTTTGTTTAGAAGACTTTCATGAAATAGCACTTGCACCCAAAGTAAACACATAGTCACTAGTGGAGCTAACTTTATCATTATCAGTTACCTAGTTTGCATCACAAAATTCTTCTAAGACAGCAGGAAATTTATTAAAATGCAAACACCAATCCATAGTACCTCTCAAATACCTTAGCAATTGATGAAGAGCATTCTAGTGTTCACTATTAGGATTATGAGTATATCTACTCAATCTACTAACAGTATAAGTTATATCAGGCCAAATATAATTCATAAGAAATATCACACTCTCAATTATTTTAGCATATTCAGTCTGAGAAACACTAGATTCTTTATTCTTTCTCAAGTGTATGCTAGGATCATTAGGAGTTCTCACTGGAACTACATCAAAATAATTAAACCTTTTCAGCATCTTTTCAATATAATGAGACTGACACAAAGAGAAACCATTAATAGTTCTTTTGATTTTAATCCCCAAAATCACATTCGCTTCTCCAAGGTCTTTCATTTCAAACTTAGAAGACAAAAAGTTCTTAGTCTCATTAATAACTTTCACATTAGGTCCAAAGATTAGCATGTCATCTACATATAAGCATATGATCACACAATCTGAACCTATCATTTTAGAATAAACACAAGTATCAGATGAATTGATAATAAAATTATTATCCACTAATATAGTGTTAAATTTTTCATATCACTGCTTAGGTGCTTGTTTTAGCCCATACAAAGACTTTCTCAATTTGCATACTTTATCCTCTTGTCCTGGGACCACAAAACTCTCAGGTTGAGTCATATAGATCAGTTCCTCTAATTAAATCACCATTTAAAACTATTATTTTTACATCCATTTGGTGGACCACTAAACTATGAATAGAGGCTAAAGCAATAAGAGCTCTGATGGTCGCTATTTTAGTCACAGGAGAGTAAGTATCAAAATAATCAATATCTTTCTTTTGGTTAAAACCCCTAACCACAAGTCTGGCCTTATATTTATCAATTGTACCATCAGGTCTTAATTTTTTCTTAAATATTCACCTGCTACTTATGGGTTTACAACCTTTTGATAAATCATGCAAGTCCCAAGTGTGATTAGAAACTATAGAGTTTAATTCTCTTTTGATAGCCTCCTTTCAAAAACATCACATTTATTGATCTCATTGCTTCATCATAATTTTTAAGGTCCTCTTCTATTAATTAGATAGATACTAATTCATCATTTAAGATATCAATATCAAAATTTTCAGTCAAGAAGGTAGTAATAAAATCGGGACCAGAGCTAGTCTCAATTCTACGTCTTTTACTCCTTCTAAGTTCATTTTCATGCTCATTAGAGATAACATCAGAAGAAGGAACAACATGAGAATTCACAGACATAGATGTAGATGTGTTATTTTACACATCACTAGACACATTATTTTTTAAAGGAAAAATATGCTAAAAAAATTCTGCATCTCTAAATTCACAAATAGTATGGTCATTCAAAGACATAAATCTATAAGTAGTACTATTTTGAGCATAGCCAATGAAGATAGTGTCATAAGTCTTGGAACCTATATTTAGTCGTTTAAAATCAGGTAAACCAACCTTAGCCAAACACCCACACACTTTTAGAAATTTCAAGTTAGGGGCATATCCTTTCCACAATTCATATGAGGTCTTTTCTAACTTTTTATGAGGGACTCTACTAAAAATATAACATGCATACAAGACAACTTTCCCCCACATATTGTCAGATAAACATGAACTTAAAAGCATAGAATTCATCATTTCCTTAAGAGTTCTATTTTTTTCGTTCAACTACACCATTTTGTTAAGAAGTATAAGGAGCACTAACCTCATATATAATACCATTTTTTCTCACAAAAATCCTCAAGAGTTTTGATACTATATTCACCACCTCTATCATATCTAAACTTCTTGATCTTCCTACCTAATTGATTTTTCACTTCTGCTTTGTATTTCAAGAACATACTTTCAGCCTCATCCTTATACTTAAGAAGATATACCTTAGTGTATCTAGAAAAATTATCAACAAAGGTAATATAATACTTCTTTCCACCGTTGCTAACAATATTCTTGAAATTTGCTAAGTTTGAATATACTAATTCAAGTAATTCAGTCTTTAGAGCAATAACAGGTTTGAAAGGTTTCTGGCATGCTTTGCTTCTACACACAGAGGATATTTAGAAAAATCATCAATTTTTATCATAGAAATTAATTCCATTTTTCTAAGTCTTTTAATAGAAGCAATATTAACATGACCTAGTCTACCATGTCACAAATTAATAGACTCGACAATATAAGCAGAATTTGAAATACTTGCATTATTGACAATCTCTTGAATAATATTTAGTACAAATAAACCTCCACTAAGATATCCCTTCCCAACAAAGTCTCCTCCACGAGAAATAATTATTTTATCAGCTTCAAAAATAAGGTTAAGGCCTGCTTTGTTGAGAAGTGCTCCGAAAACTAAGTTTCTACGAAGGGAGGGTACGTACAAAACATTGTTCAAGGCTAAAGTTTTTCCAAAATTAAATTTAAGTAAAATCTTTCCTTTATCCATAACTCCAAAAGTAGTGGAGTTACTCATATAAACACATTCATCATCATTGGACTCCTTAATTTCATAGAATAACTCTTTATTGGCACAAAAATATCTTGAAGCACCTGTGTCTAACACTCAATCTGTCTTATTAGCCACCAGATTTGCCTCAACGACTACAGCAGCAATCACTTCATTACCCTCAATAAGATGAGCTTGGACATCACCTTGTCCTTCTTGCTTGGAGTTTTTTCCTTTTCTTTGATAGCACTGAGAGCCCTACGACCAAATTTTCTACAAACAAAACAAGGTCCTTTGGTTTTTTTAAATTGTTTCTCCAGTTTGTTGAAGTATTTTTTCTGCTTGTCCTTTTCTTTCTTCTTTGTCTTTGACCCTGTCTTTAACAACAGTACAAGAAGACTCCACAAGATTAGCTTTAGGAGAATCAAGAGAAAGTGTTTCCATCTTATCTTTGAGACGGTTTTCCTCTTCAGTCCTCATTTGACTGATAAGTTCTTGAAGAGTTAAATTTTTTTTCTTATGTTTTAACTGATTTCTATAATCACTCCAAGATGGTGGGAATTTTTCAAACAAAACATTAGCCTGAAAAATCTCACATATTTTCTTGTTCTCATTGAGAACATCAACAATCAAGTTCTCATATTCATGAACTTGTTCCATGATTGGCTTATTGTCAACCATTTGAAATTTAATCCATTGACCAACAACATACGTTTTCTTTTCTACATCGTCAACACCATATTTTTTTTTCAGGCTATCCCATATTTCCTTAGCAGATTTATATGTAACAAATAAATCAAATAAAGGATTAGTCATGTGATTCAGTAAATGTCCTCTAACAGTTTTGTTATCCTTTTCAAACTTCTTTTAAGTAGCATCATCAATATTTAAAACATTGCTAGAATTAGTAGTAGTGCTAGAACCATTCTTGGGAGGTTCGTTGAATAAAACATAATCAACTTCTAATTGTTCAAAGAAAATCAAAAGTTTTTGTGACCAACGTTTAAAATTGTTTCCATCCAAAGGCTCCAACTTTGACAAATCAGGAAAAGTTTTGTTCAAAGAAATAGCCATTTATCAATATTGTATGTAAGGAAATCGTTTTCAAATTGTTGGAAAAATACTACAATATTGATATTAGACTAGAATTAAATAACTTATCACAAACACTGTGTCGTGGCAAGCCACGACCTTAAAAGTGATTTCGGCCCGACTCCGGTGCAAATCGCTCTAGCCGGTCGCTCCCCACGGTTCCACAGTTACTCTCAAACACGTGCACTCGTGACTGAAAGTTTGGAGGTTGCCCAAAAACCAATTGCCCAAAAAAAATGTTCAAGAAGAAGAAAAGAGGGAGTTATTTTTTTTCTTTTTGTGGTGTATCTTTATGTTCACCAAACACACTCTTTATATAGGATTTCAAAAGAAGTTATAGTAAAGAAAAGAATAATTTTGAGAAACGTATTGAAAATGTAGATGGCAATAAAGGTCATTACACCACATTCTTCAAAACTCTTTCAATTGCTTTGGAACGAATTTTTTTTCCTTTGTAACGTATTTTACTTTTTCTTCGTTTTTCCTTTACATTACACTAATTAATGTATATAGAATTATTCACATAATATTAATTCAACAAAGAGGAGTACAAAACATGATCATGTTGGTCCTACCTCCTCAACTAACCAACTACTACTTCTTTTCTCTTTTGTGTGCGGGAGCACACGTGTTGGTGGGATGCTTGGAGGGATGGATACATAATTTAACAGTGCACACTCTCTTGGACTTGTGAATATAACTTTGATATTGGAAGACGTAGCAATGTGTATATGAATTTGAAAATTTTCAATTTTATTGGTCAACAACGTTGTCAATTGATGCGTAATAAATGATTTAATTAACTTTTGTTTTATAGGTTTAGTGAATGTGTTTGCTCACATAAATTAATGACCATGTTTAAATCGAGGCCAAAAGTGATAAATTAATGAGGAAAATGTAGAGATTGCACCCACTCTATCATTAGTTATTCTTCCACAACAATTTCATATCGGATCAGTTACTATTCTTTCATAGCAATTTCATATTTGGATCGTAGTGAACAAGAGTCTAAATGCATGATTGACAAGGAACTCCACTTTGGTATTAAGTCAAGTTAGATTTAAAAAAAATGAATTATCTTAGTTGGTCGTTGTGCAATCTTATATGCTGTTTATAAACAAAAAGCAAATGAAATCTGTAGTGCGAATGTACAATCTGACCAAAGAGACGGAGTTCATTTATGATCAACCTAAGGCAAAAAGTTGCAAGCAATATATGTTGGGTTGCAAATGGATGATTTGTTTCAGGTGCTATGTATGTGGAAGGTACAAAAAATAATCTAGCAACAAGTCCTAATGGCCTAGTGCCTTACTATGCCAAACATAACTTACAAATTTATGGTCATTTCACCCCTTCTCATGTGAAATGTATATGTTGCCACTTTTCAACTTACTCAGTAATCAATGAAATGTCTATCCTTCATTTTGTATATTGGCTCATATAAAAGTTGTATAGATTATCTTTAATGCTTTTATAGATTATAGGTTACGATCTTACGTATCAGATCAAGGTCAGATTTAATTTGCATCGTCGATCTCCAGGTTATATCAACTATTTTTGCATCGATAAGAGAAGGGCCAAACCAGACCCCTAACACGAAGGTGATCGATCGAGCTACCAATGTTTATTTTCTTTTAATTTTGGTGTCTTCACATTAATAATTAACAAGGATATTATTTGGAGCAACCAATTCTTCATTGTCAACGACTGGCTTTGTTCTTCATCAAATTGAATACGCAAGTGAACTTTTGTGTTGCATGCTTAGTCATCTTCCACAAAACAAGAAACTCGTTAAATCAGTGTTATCCAATAACTAATATATTAATAATTCTAGCTAGGTATAACAGTTTTGAGTTTGTCAATTTGGTTGCTTCTTCACTCCCAGATTAATTAATTTGCGTGTAACACAAAAGAAATTGGCCTATGTTTTAAATTCAATGTCATTCTCCAATTTAAACTCTCGTATAATTTTTATATGATCAATGTATTTTAACAGAATATTTATTTTATTATGTATATGACCAAACTAAGTTTATTAGTATACGTTTTTTGTACGTCATGTCAACCAACTTGTACGATAAAATAACACACTGCCAATGCACATGCGTTATATAATATGTATGAGATTTCCGTAATTACCACATTTGGGGAAGATCCAATCCAATATACACAAAGAAGGGTTTTTTATACTATTGACAAATTGATACTATATTGACTACAAACATTATCAAACGAATATCTCCCTGTACACAATTTATTAGCAAATGTTCATTGGAAACCTTCCCAAAAGAATAATCCTAAAAGGAGTTTCCACAAAATGTAAAGTGAAAAATCAAAGTTTAAAAAAACAAAACATCCTGCTAATATGTCCATTAATTAATTTTTCCTATAGATTTGACGGTTGCCCACAATTTTTTTTGTGGCGTACAATTTACAATGTGAATGAGCTCACACCGGATTACTAGCCCCTTAACTTATGACCAGCAAAGTGCATCTCATTGAGTGGGCAACCCGACCCCGAACCAGTATTACCTGGGATATTTGTGCAACCAGATGGTCCAGAAGAAGGGACTGAACCTCTTTGAAGAGATTGTAAATTTATAAAATCTTTTTCATGTAACAACCTTGTCCCTTTACATGTCTGGACAGACACAATTAGGACAATAAGGGCTAAGAATACCAATAGATTGGTTTTTAGACTCTTCATCTACGATTTTTATGTTGCTAAAGAAGAAAGAAGAATTAATGTTGTTTTTGAAATGAGAGAACATGTTTAATATTTATAGTCAAGGTTACGTTTCTCATTGTTCGATTATAGGATAGGTTTTTGACTATTGACTAGGAAATTGGTTTTGAACCGATCGACAAATATTCATCCAACGTTTATTTGTTGGTATTCGTATTATAATATATTTGTACCAGATAATCCAAGTACGTAGTTGATGATGTTAAAGTTTAGTACTAGGGATATTTATAGAATCATATGAATGGACCGGACTTTATATATGTATTAAAAACCTCCTTGCACAATGGAATTTGTGTAAGTTATACTTAAAAATTCTGTAAAATTTTGATAGTAAGTTTATTATCATATCGTGTGAAATCTCACAAACATATTATTATTAATCTGAGATGGTTATAAGAATGAATAAATTTTAAATCTTGACTACGTGTGTTCCTATACTACTAGCTTCGTGGAAACATTACTTATGGTGGCTGCGGCAATTCTTGCTGGGGAAGTCTCTTGGTAATGAACTAATGGTTTTTGGTACGATTCAGGCTTGTCGTCTGCCATAGTCTAACCTTTGGACTTTTACACCAAGTTGAATTTCTAAAGACGTCATTTCAAATATTTTATTAAAAATGTTTAAAATTTGAAGGACATATATACAAAAATATATAATTTTTTGATGAAGCTAAGGCGGTACTCTTTTGAAGTTCAATTGGCAGCAATTTATGGGTAGTTACAGTTTGAAGATGTAAGAGATTACGACAAAACGCCACTCAGTTCTCTACCTTAAATCATCCTATGGTACTACTTCCACATATATAGTCGTGCTTAATTCCAACGGATTGAAATAAGTAGAGCTTATGATAAGGTCTGTGAATGAAAATAAACAGAAGGAATTCATTTGAATTTGAAAGCCCGTCTGATTTATTTAACTTCCTACAGAAAATCAAAATATAGCACGTCGTATTCTTCTCTCCAACCACGATAGAAAGTACTGACCAGGACTTTCTTGCCAACTCCTCAAGGTAGGTCTGCTAAGCTCAAGGACGCAATGTGCCAATTGATCCATTGGCCCTGAGCAATATCTTAGTGTAAACCGCAAGACGATTAAAGAATAAAGCATGCATCATCTGCTTCAATTCTCATTGCTCACATCATAAAAACTGCAAATCATACTACTATTATGTCATGACCTAAAAGAGAATGCGACGTCACACACCAACTTTTAAAACATCAAAAATAGCATATATGGGTTTTCCAAAGCTAAAAAGCATTCAAGGCAGAATCACTCTTTACACAAGGGCGACAACCTCGCCTCCAAACCTAAAGCAGAGAAAAGTTCAAATGTTTCCGGGCTAAGCTCCCGTCTTAAATAGCTTGCTTTCAAAGCCCATTGGAAGGCCTAAATACTCTATACCTATTTACACCACGCTCCATGTTTGAGTAATCAGGGGGGTGGTACAGGTAACCAGTATCAGTATGAGCATTTCTCGTTCCAAGAAAAGATGGATCAAAACCCATCAATTGCCACTGGTCATGAACTA
This sequence comes from Solanum aculeatissimum, assembly GCA_038996855.1. Lineage (NCBI taxonomy): Eukaryota > Viridiplantae > Streptophyta > Magnoliopsida > Solanales > Solanaceae > Solanum > Solanum aculeatissimum. The sequence continues at coordinate 18,453 of JBCEWC010001634.1, read as the reverse complement.
ACTGATCAATCTGCCCATTGACAAATTGTGGATTAGGCTGTGGAATCATATTCCTAATACTATTATAAAGGCCTCCAGAATAGTTATGCTGTAGCTCGTCGTGATAACTTCTTGTTCGCTCAAATCTACAAGAGCGTGTTGAGGGACCTAGTTCAGTTGCCATGCTAATATCACCCGGATAACTGAACTGACGATTCAGATGGTTGCTATTATTTTGCCAGCCTGAGTTTGGTTCGGAAGTCCTTCTAATTCCATGCTCATCCTCCAGCAATTCATTGATTATATCAAGATGTGGAAATTCATATGCCATTACACTCTTGGACTGACAACCAGAAGTGCACGCAGGAAGTTCAGAAGGAACATGATCATGGGTCCTGCTGTTGTTAACAGGCTTTGACGTATCAAATTCCTGGATGTCATTTAAGACAAGAGGATGTGATACTGACCTACTATAACTTGCAGAACTTTCCCATTTCTGTCCATTCCACAAGGTATCCTCATTCGCCATTCCATAAGAAAAGCTTGGTCCAGCTGAACTATGTTCTGTTCTTTTCGGGCCCTCTGTCGACAACATTAGACCAGAAGTCAGTGAAGGTGCTTGAGAGTATGGATGTGGTGAATTAACGACTGAACTTGGAGAATGTGGCTGACTAAAACCAACCAGGCTTCCAGAGACAAGACCGCCCATAATTGCATTTCTGTAGGACTGAGGAACATAACTATGTGTTGCTGGTGAAGGATCAGGACCCAATCGACCAGCTGCACTGTCTGAATGAGGCAGTAATTCTGTTGCCTGAACCATGGAAACAACAGGGGCAATAGACCTAAGTTCAGAAACTAAAGGAGCACTCAAGGATCTCAACTGGGCAGGCACTTTTCTAGAGATGGACCTTTCAGCTGTGGCAGAAGTAGTCACTTGGTTAGACGGAGACTTCTCGGTAGTAATTGAAGCAGGCTGTAGCAAGGGCTTCTGCAAGGCTTTTACCTCTACAACTTTATGAGGATCAGCCTTCAACCACATCGAAGTTTCAGCTGAGACAATCTCTGGAGCTGATTTATCAGTCAGCTTAGGACTATCTGAAAATGAACTTTTGACCAAGATAGGATCACTAGTGACCGAGATTTTCAAATTTTCCTTTGACAGAACAGCAGACAATGTACTCTTTGGAGGACTTCTAGGAGAAGACTGGACACTTGGCTTCAACATGGAAGATCTCTCTCTATCATCAATTAGCTTTCTCTGCTGCAAAACTGCTACTTTCTGCATACAGCAAGAAAACGATGTTGCATGATAATTGAAATTAAGAAGCACAATCAAGCATCTACAGAGTAATCACCCTTTGAATTAATCAATCAATTGGAAAGGCCGGCATCTCACCATATGCATAAACAAAGGGATGAATATAATTAACAAGTAACATACAAAAGCCTGTGCATTAACCAATATTCCAGAAATACATATTTCTAGGTAAATAATATTCCAGAAGAACATCCTTACAAGACGGGATAGCTTCCACAAGCTTTTTTCTTCATTTCTTTGATTATAATTCCACAAAGAAATATTAGTGGAAGGAGATGGGCATCTAAGAATGTTCACAGCAACGTGCAAGGGAGAGGGGCAGAGTTTTAAAAATTAGAGGATAATATCAAAAAAAGAAGGGAGTTTAAAACAAAGAGAAACACATGTCTTCAACTTGCTGAGTGTTCAGCAACCACACTTCTAGGATGATATTCACTCCGTCTGGAGAGACAAACAAGGAGTGGATACAGGGAGAAGATAAAAACCTTAATAGTTGCTTGCTGCTCGCACGAAGAAAGTGCAGTAGCCTGACATACAAATCCTGTTGTCCCACAGCTTACAGATGTATTACTTAGCTGACCATCATCTGAAACTTCACTAGCCCAATCAGCTGCCTTACAAGTTGACCTGCTTCGTTCATTCCTCCCTCTAAAAGATTGAAGTACTAGGAATTAAAACTACAACAGACATTTTAAAAGATATTTAGACGGAAGCAGAAAAGGTCACCTGCTAGGTAATTTCTGTTTTTTCTGGGTGAAAGAAAAACCTCCGTGGGCTCCAAAAACTACTGAAGCAATTGAGTCAGAGGAACACGTTGATGAACTATCATCCATCATGGAAGGACTTGTCCTTCCTGCTGTCCCATTCTGCGAATCTGAAAGGCCTATTAACTCACTGCAACCAGCTTCCACAGATGGATGCACCTCTGAAGTATCAGTATACCAGTTGACAGGACTTGCATTTCTGTCTTCTGAATCAAGATGAATTACAGAGTCTAGAGAATCAGAAATTTCTTCCAGTAAATCTGATTTGCCAAGTACTTGACCTGGCACCTCAGCCATGTACTCATTTCCTTTGCCAAAGGGACCATCAGCTTCAGTCTTATCTTGCACCATAACATCAAGTTTTTTGTCCTTCACCTTATCCTTTGCTTTCCGGATATTCCGTTTCTGTTTAGACTGAAGTACAAAATAAGCAGCTAAACATTATAAAATGTAACTGTCCTCAATGCATTGAATTAAATGAAAATAAGTAATTTTCAATATTATTTGCTTATGTAGCATGCATTTCAGTATTTTCTGGCAGATAATCACTTTTCTGCATAATCAGTTTTTGATTGGTCAATCTCCAAATGAAATCTCTGAATAAAACAAAAGGCTAAGCAATAAGAGGGTAATGTGAGCAATTACATTGTATAGCACCAGAACCTATGAATGATCTTGCTAATCAAAATTGGAAAAAATAAATTTGCACCAAGGATAAATACCCAGGTTATACATGAAGAGCTCCTTAGTCCAGCATTCCATAAATAAATAAGGCAGTCGGTGCACTAAAGCTCCCGTTATGTCTAGGGTCGGGAAGCGCCCGACCACAAGGGTCGGGCATTCCATAAATACTTTTAAAAAAGTTCCAATTGAACCCTCTCGCTTATCCTTTTCTGAATAAATTATGGATCATCTTTCTTATCCTCAAAGACATCAAGAGGCTCGTGTGCTCCATTAACAGGTCATAAATGCAAATTAATGATAGAATACTTAGTTTTGTATACTAAACCTCCAACAACAAAACAGCCAATTAATCCAAGGAAAATTATTTCTTCCAGGCTTTTAAGAGATTTGTGGGCTCTGTGTGTGTATGGTCGGAGGGGGGTCAACTTTTGCTTTTCTCTCTCTTGGGTATGTTAATCTCACTCTCTTCACAGTAAGTATGTCTGTTATGAACCTAGTAGCATCACTTTCAGTTGTGCTGATTAATTGTATAATTAATGAATCTGATTCGGCATGCAATATTTGTAATTAAACTTGAAGCAAATCAATACCTGCTTTTTCTTTGACTTCTTTGACTTCTCAGATGCTCGTTTAGCTTTCTGCTCAGCTTCAGCCAGCCAAGCAGCCTCTTCACGGATGAGTTCCTCTTGCCTCTTTAATGCAACAGCTTCCTGATATGCAACCTCTATTTTACTGCAGAAGGTAAGCAATCAAGTGGCTGTTAACTATAAAAAGCCATAGTCACTAACAAAATACCACTAGCCAAAGGAAGCAGCGAAACTCATAACTTGGAACTAGAAGAAACAAACAACATCACCCCCTCTCTGATGCAGAAAATGCAGTTAATAATGCAAGGGGCGCCAACCTATGCTGCTGGCAAAACTAATAATCCACCACAACAATCTATTTATGTGATATGTGGATCAAGCTCATAAAGAGAGAGATATGCATAGTCAAATTCAATGCAATCTGAGATTCTGAGTTACATCATATAACATGAGTGCTCGCTCTCCTTTCCTTGCAGATCCATAAAGACCTGGACAATAATTTCTGCATCGCCTTGTAGTCAAATGACAATGAAAAGGTAAATAACTGATTAGAAACTTTACCTGAAAATATGTGCAAGGACAAACATTTCAATAGTTCGCCGACCTAGTTCAGTTAAGCGCCTCTCATCACGTTGAATGGGATCTTTGTTTGTGTCCTCTCCAGAAGTGCCATCCTGAAATGAAAGGTAACGGTAAAGGTGACATAGCAGTAAGTGGCACAATTAACACTATAGTAGTTAGACCTTTTTTTGTAAAGGCTATAACTGTTGGATGTACTTGCATAGAGTTTCAACAATACAATTATGCAACTCACCTTTGTACGGTTCTGAGGACCTTTCTCATCCTTCGGAGGCAAAGGCTCCAAAACAGCCCTCTCAAGCAAAATCAAGATATCATCCACCAAGACAAACATGTCATTCTCCATGGAAACAATAGGAACTGTTTGTTCCACTGCATCTAGATGTTTCCCTTTACCTGTCTGTCCCTTAGTCTGGCCTACCAGAGCTTTAAGCCCGCTGTACAAAGAATCCATCACAAGAGTAGACGTAACTTCTTTTTCTAAGAAGAAATTTTTGACCACCATTTTCAAAATCCGATCAGATTTCTCCCTGGACATGTGGCGTCTAGAATTTTGGTCTATTCCCAGCCAAAAAGCACAGAAACTGAAACTCCATCATAAATAAGCAGTCAGTAAGTTTAGCAAGGAGAGTTAAAATTAACACAATTCAGAACATAAATGGCATTAGACAGTGACCAACAGAAGGCAAAGGAAAACCTTATTCATCATATATCTAAATATGAGTGTGAGTCAGCAGCCACCAATAATATAGCTAAATAATTACAGAGCAAAAACATAGAAATAGAAGCTAGAGATATCACACCAATAATCTCCAAAACATGGAAATATTTAGAAAATTCACATCCTACCTTGACCATCTAGCTTTATCCCCTATTAATCTTCCAAGCTTTCCTCGTCGCTCCTCTACAAAACGGCGGCAAATTTGCTCAACGTTCGTCAAATACACCCTAACAAGTTCTCTCCGATATTGACAGTCAAGGCAATGGAACAGACGATCCGCTCTCTCCCTACAAATAAAAACCATACGTCAAAATGGCTAGCATCACAAAGATCTCCATAGAATCTGATAATGCTGTTTGAGATCCATAAAAACATGAATAAGACAGATTATGAGCTATAAACTAGATACATAAGAAGACAGCTAATTTTTTATATGAGATGGAATTTTATGCTCAAAGAGAAGAATTACAGAAAAGAGGAATGGACGTTCACAGGCGGGATTGGAAAAGTTAAAACTGGAAAATTAAAATAAATAGACGCTTCCAACAAAAGATATTATCTCCTTGGTCTACATTCATCTAAGTTACTATTTCGTTCATACTTAACATTAGGCGGTAGAGGTACTTCTAAAAAGTCATCCCGTCCATGTTGAAACCATGTATAAGTTGACACTCATTTGATATACATCAACAAAGGTGTTATAGACTAAACAGTGTAAAACTCCTACATGAGTAGATCCCCCATTTATTCATTAAAGGAAAAACAAAACTATATATAGGAAAGAGCGTGATAAACCTGATAACTTGAACTTGAGCTTTGATAATGAGGGTATCAGAATCAATAAATCCATCTACAACTTTGGAAAGCTCCATAAATTTTTTCCATCCCCAATCATGTTCTTTCTTCCAGAAACGATGCAATGTATCTGCAGAAAAATCGCAACAGCATATTAATGTGATGAGAGGGAACCAATAGGTCCATCACACAAGTAATGTCTAGTAAATTCACCTGAATATTTGGACTTCTTTGGATCTTTGTTAACCACAGCTATAGTGAATTGTGCAAAATGACTCCAGCCTGTCATGAAAATAGAAGGAAACAACATCAGCTTAGCTAAAGCATCATTTCAAGATAGCCGTGACAAACACTACCAGCATTATCATACCTGGAAGAAGCTTGTCATGATTAGCCACACAAAGAAACAAAGAGAGATGATTGCAGACATCACATCCCTGAGGATAAATCAAAATGTACCTGCATCCAACAGTTGGATCAGAGAACTTTTATCGGTAGCTTCTTAAATTATAAATTGACGATTGTCATTCGACGAGAAGAGAAACAAGTAAGAATATAGAAGATGCTACTGTTATTCCTGCCAATTGGCAATGTCCACTAAAAGTTGCAAAATGAATCACAGATCTAAACTCTTTAAGTTAATTCTCACAAAGACAAGACTATACATATTACTTTATATTAGTAAAACAGGAACATGGTAGTCAGCACTTAAGAGTATTTTTGTTTCAACAAAGAGAAGGAGAGGGCGCACATCATATATGAATCATTCATTTGTGTCAGCACAGCTCAAGGGGAAATAAAGGGATTTACTTAATTGTTTTTATCCATTTACAAAAGGTTGAAAAAGATGAAGAAGAGGAGTTACACAGCTCTCTGCTCCTACTTCCAGACTAACAAAGAAACACAGTCCTTGCATCTCCCCTTTTCCTAAAGGGATGCAGAGGTATGCACATAAAGCTCTCCCGCAGCTCTCAGTTCTTTACCTCTTAAAAGAGAAAGCCAAATAGGAAATATAGAAAAGACTAAGTGGTCCCATGACCATGTAGGATATATCTCTAGCACAATAAAGACGTAAAAAGTAAAAGAGTTTAGTCAATTAACAGTTGAATGCCATAAACATAGATCAGCAGCTGATGCATGATTATTCCAAATCAATACAACTGCATGGAAAGTTGGAAACACATCTCGCTCATTTAGTATCACCTTCTAAGCATTTAAAAGATGAGACCATACAGACAACTTCACAAGTATATTACACAACATAATTCTTCCCGAAAATATAATACCATTTGTAGCCGCCAACCTCAAAAGCATTACTCCGAAGTTCTCTCTTGTTAATTTGTGAAAACTTTTCAATCTTCCAGGTATATTTTCCATATAGCTCAATCGGTTTAGGTCCTGAGAGACAGTAGAAAAGGTTAACAAAATAAATGAAGTGACGGGCTTTAAATAAGGCACATAAAATAGAGAACAAATAGAAAACTGGTGAGGTATAAGGAAGAAAATTCATACAAGAAACAACGGGTAACTATCTCTCTGAAAGTTAGAGGCTCACACTACCAAAATGAACATATGTTCCACATATCCAATTGAGATAATACATAATTACCTCCTCAAACTATAACACTATTTCAAAGAGACACTGAAGCATTGCGAAGGTCTTAGTCCCCCTTATTCTTATTCAATCTGTATTTATCACTACCTTATGAGCCCAGGCAATGCATCGGTGTATTTCATTCTCCAATAGTGAGTGAGATAAGAAAAAAATACTATTTTAAAAAAAATTCTCCAGCATTTTTATATATATTTTTTATTAGAAATATCATTTTGTTTAAACTTTATTTATTTCATTTTACTTTTTCAATTCTTTCTTTTTCTTTTTCGACCTAGAAGATCCAATTTGATTTTAGATTTGTGCAGCACACTATCTTCTTGTTGACTTGAGAGACTATGCTTCTCGCCTATCCTCTTGTCTAATCTACTTGCTTCTCTATCTTTTTACCTTTTCTACCTTGTCCTCTGTTTCTTCAATTTTTCTTTTTTTTTTTTTTTGGGTGAACCACTTCTCTAATCCATCATTCTTGTCTGTGTTTTTTTCCTATGGTTTTTGTTATGGAGTTCTATTGTGACTTAATTAAGGAATTTCAGTTCATCATTTTTCAGTTAAAGAGTACTATTAAACTCCCTTGTAATGGAGTTACGATGCATAATTTTGTAATGGGGTAAGGTGCTGGAGCTGTTGGTGATCTTTAATTTTCAAATTCTAATTTGGCAGTGATTTGGTGGTAGATACAGTCGAGGTGGTGATATAGTGGTGGTGATGGTAGCTATGCTGGAGGGTGGCCGGCGATGAGGAACAAAGGGTTCGGATTATGAGCATACGATGAAGATTGAAGAAGGAAAAAGAAAAGAAGATACAAGGAAAATCAAATAAGACAAAACATAAATGAAAATACTGATAAGAAAATTAAATAAATTTGACAAGTGGCAAGCAATAATTGGTGCGTGATTTGCAATTCTTTTCTTATAACTGAGATTGACCAGAAATTATTCAAGGGGTACTAGAACCCTCACAAAGTTCCAATGCCTCTTTGAAAAATGTGTTATAGCAGGAGGGGATAATTATGTACTATCTCTATTCCAATTTGGCAAATGCATTCATGAGAAATGATGATATCTTTCCCACAGGGAATTATCAAGAATACTTCAAGCATATCTTCATAGGTTTAAAAAACACATGCTATTTTGCAATTTATTTTGTGTGTGGAAAATAAGAGAACAGAAGAGATGTATTGATGACTTTAATGATATAATGAATGAATACAATATCCACTTATTATAGGTATCAACACAATACACATAATATTAGTCCTCTGTGAATCAATCTTATTTCAAAACTTGAAACATGTAACATTCTATTCTAACAGAAGCACTTACCACCTATGTTGCTCAGACTCTTCAAGAATATCATCGGGTGCATGTCAATCCTCCAAAACTAGTGCATTTTTGGAGGATCCTACACGGATGCAGCAACATATTTGGAGAGTCTAAGCAACATAGCTTAACACTTCACCATATCTGTTAAAACTCAAAATCGAGAAACTACTTCAGTTTGCTTTTTTTTGAAAATACAGAAACTAAATAGTCCCCAAAAATGATAGCCAAAGAACCTACAGTAAAATCAATCAACTGTGCTTCACTCCCAAAATAAATGGGTTTAGTTATATAAATTTTCTATATCCATTTTGCTTTATTTAGACCCATTTCATTCCAATATTAAATAATTTCTCTTATAACTTAAGAGTTGGCATAGACATTGCCCCCTTTTTTTAAATGACCAGGGTGTCTGTCCAACTTTCCCGCACCTCGACTAATTTCATAGGATACCTACCACCTCTCACTAGCCATAGGTACCAGGTAACTATGTCTATCAAGGGTAGAACAGATAGAAAGAACCATCTAGTGTTTTTTGTCTCCACAGGAACCTCAACGTAAGACCTCATGGCTCTCAATCATTTCATATACCACTAGGTCACATCCTTAGGTGCTAATGCCGTTATTTCAAAAGTGATAAAATTAAAAAAACTTAGGAGCTCTAAATGAAGAGATTCTCTAAGGCATCATTTGTTTTTATTAAAATTAAGACATATGAATCTGAATACATATCTTTATCAATGTGCATTAAGATTAGATGTCCAAAACCAAATACATATCTAAATATTAAGATATGCATTAAGATTAAGCTTTCTGAATATCAAATACACATTTGGATATTGAAATGGTGTATTAAGATTTGAATATTAATTCATTAAGACTTATTTTTTCAACACTAAAATGAATAAAATGTCTTTATTCAAAGATTTATAAGTATAAACTCAATAAAATACTAAAATAATCCAATATTATATATCAATTAGGGATGGTGTTAGCTAATAGCAGGGTGTGGGCAATAGCTAGCGGTGATGGTGGTTTAAAGTAGAGGTCAATGGTGGTAGTTAGGATTGATAGTTATAGTCGATGATAGTAATAGCTAATGGTTGTGGCGAATAATGACGATAATTAACAATATATAACGTAGAGATTGATGGTAGTGATTGTCCGTGGAAATTGGTGGTTGTTATAGTAATGGTGTTTGGTAGTGATGATAGTAAATGGTGGCTAATGGTAGTGACAGCTGATTGTAGTGATAGCTGATTGTAGTGATTGACAACAATGGTGACTGTGATTGAGGGTGGTGGTACGTAGTTAATAACGGTAGACGGCAACAATGGTAGTTGATAATGGTGGACAGTGGCGGTAGCAGTAAATAGATGGAATTGGTAAACTATCATTTTTATAGAAAGTTTTAAATGGACATCTTAATGATACTAAAACTTTGTTACGTATCTAAATCATTAGTCTGATTAAGTGATTGAAACTTATTTTTAAAAAAACTTAATGATTAGGAGTTGAATCACTAAGAGTCAGACCTAAAAACAAATGGGCGTAATGACTGAGACCTAAATAATAAAGATTAAGACCTTAATTAAGTGCGAACAAGTGAGGCCTAAATCTCACACCTATCCCTACATTACCATACACGTCAGTAACAACACTAAATATCCGTCCCAACTAGTTGGTATCATTTATATGGAAATTTTTGCTTCCAAAAAAGTTGTTTTAGTGAATATGAATTGAATCTCAAGAATCTGCTAAAGAGTTGCCGAAAAATTTAGGTCACCACATTCTTGACAGATAAGTTTCATAACCAGAATCTGTAAGAAAAGCTCGAACATTGGAACCTCATCATAAGCAAAGACCGAAGTAGCAGTCGAAAAGAGCTGTGTGCTACAAAGGTTACCAAAAAAGAGACAGGTTAACATCCCACAATACACCAGAAAAGGTGTTTGTCAACAACAATTCGATCCTAATGGTTCAATGTATCATAATCAAGTTCAAGTCTCTCGCAGCCTATGAGCTCTCAGCATAAAAAGGAAGCATTCACAGAACAGATGAGTATAGATATACTACGAGAGAGCAAAACAAATAGTTCCAAATCAAACAACATAAAACTCCTTCCTTATCTGTCAAGAATCAAAAAGAATTTCTAAGAAAAGTTGGCAAAAAAAGAAATCAAAAAAGAGAAGCATCATACCACCATCATCGTCATCACTGTCCCAGTATGGAGGTGACGTCGATGGAGTTCCATTTTCCAGCTCCTCACAGTACCTCCATCCTGCCAATGTTTCACTAGATTGGTACCGCTGCTGCCCCTTTGACACTCCCTCCAGAGACTTCCCTGGTCCTGCCTCCTCACTTGCGCTTGAAGCCATTTCTCACTCCACCAACTTCACCTGTTTTCATTACAAACAAGTTAAACCCCACTACAAATCGACTAATCTTTACACAAAAACACAAAAGCTTCTGCTTATATTTCTGCAGAATTCAATTCAGACGCGAAAAGCAACCCAATATACAGACCATGCTAAATGATTTTATTATCTAATAAATTAGCACTAAAAATGCTGGCCAGTGCTGAGTTAAATTTTCAAACCCCTGCGGAAATTCGTATTCATCAATGACTGAACATCACCTAAAACTCCTCGAACTGAACATCCACATTAAAAATACCTTCTTATAAGCCTATTCACATTAATCTATCCATTAAATTATAGACATTCCAAACTCAATCAATAGAATATCCAAACCCAATTAGCGGGCGAGGAAACAATCCCCTCATTGGAAAAAGAATCAGAAATTGAAATTCCTAAATTATCCACATCAAGAACCTAAACCTAAACCTAAAGCAAACAAAACAAAACCGAAAGAGAAAACATAGGAAAAGAAAATTCAGAATTACTGAAAACAACAAAATCACAAGCGTACACCAAGGGGGGGAAAGGACCTGAATTAAAAAAAGAGAGGTGCGTCAATGGCGGAATGGCAGCTAAGGAGAAAGTGAGGGGGGATTTCAGAGGTTGAAGAAGCAGCAGGACAGAGGCGGAATATAAATAAACATATATATACCAATGTGAATATATTTGTGTCTTTTGTACAGATGGGAGGTATCTGTACAGTGATTAGGAGTACAAGAATAGTTATATATTTATCAATTACTTTTAGGTTATTTCTTATCTAGTAATCTAATTTGATATATTAAAAATAGTATGCATGTAAAAATATCTTTCTCCATACGGTGAAAAGGAAAGTATAAAATATTTTTAAGAGGTATTTTTGCATTATTAACATCATAAATTTCACATAATTAAATAAAATGTATAATTAACATGTGCTTTAATTATAGAAATTTTTATCGAAGTACACATCTTATTTTTACTTATTCTCAAATATTTCCTACTAATTTTAAATTTCTAAAATCTCTCTTTTCCTATTTCTTTCTCAATAACTCTAATTTTGCTCTTAAAATCAAGTCCAACTTAAATCAATTTCTCTCCAATTTCAACCGTCATTATCTCCCTCTATTCTTCATTTTCAAATTTCAAAAAAAGGTTGATTAACTTCATATTCCTCATTCTAGCTTCATACCCATTCTTTTTCACCGAAGAAGATCATTGGCAATTTCATTATTTTGTTTTAGTTACATATGAATAATCATTTATCCTTTAGTATTGGGTTCACTCAATTAGAGCAAGAAAGAAGGGATTTGAGATGGTTTTTATCACTCTGATGATAGAATCTTTTCATGAAAACAGATCCAAACATATCCATGATCTTCTAGCCATGAAAAAAAAAGGGAAAAGTCAAATTGAACAAGGATGAAACTATAAGTTCAAATCCCTCAATTCCAAAAGTCTCAAAAAAGTGGAAGAAGAAACTTAAAGTCGTTATTACCAACAGGAAGAAGAAACTTGTAAATTGTTCATGTATCTAATTACATGATACTTAATTAATATTTGATAGAAGAGTTTGAATTTTAACTACATTAATAGATCAATTGAATCACTTGTGATGAAAAAAGTATAATGTATCTTATAACTTGATACAACACTATTACATGATACATGATTACACATTTTACTATAGTTACTTGAATCTTTGTACCAGGTCTGAGTAAACTTGTTTTCTTGCAATGAATCATGCAAAATGATATTTGATTATTATTTGATAGAAGAGTTTGGATCTTAACTACATTAATAAATCAATTTGAATCAGTGTACCAGATCTATGTAAAATTATTTTCTTAATATGAATCATCCAAAATGATACTTGATTAATATTTGATAGAAGAGTTTGAATCTTAACTACATTAATAGATCAATTGAATCAATTGTGATGAAAAATGTAGTCAGTACAGTGTATCTTATATTTTCTTGCAATGAATCATCAAAAATGATACTTGATTAATATTTGATATAAGAGTTTGAATTTTAACTACATTAATAGATCAATTGACTCACATGTGATGAAAAATGTGGTCAGTACAATATATCTTATAACTTGATACACCACTACATGATTATACACTTTACTATAGTTATTTGAATCTTTATACCAGGTTTGTGTAAAATTATTTTCTTGTAGTAGCTATTGATTTTTTGTTTATAGAAGCATTCCTTTTTTATTAAAGGTTGAAGATTTGAAAAAATTGAATTTTTGAGACGTAGTAATCTATTGCGTTTTTGCTGGGAATTTGATTAGGATTTGTTTAGCAAAATTTATGGGATTGGAAGTTGAGACTACGCTACTTTCCGTTTAAAACGTAACTGCAATTAAATGTAATGAATCATCATCTATGAATCTAGTTTCCAGACAATGTATCCATACATGGCTTATTTTAAGGGATTTTTGTAAAAACTAAAAAGATTGGGATAAATAGAAATTTATTGCTTACACTGTGTGACTCCTAAAAAATTTACTTAATTATACAGTATATGTTAAAAAGTATACTAGAGCCAATTTGGATTGGCTTTTAGCTTATGATGATTCTTAAGCTAAAAGTCATAAGTTGGGATTTCTAACATATAACTTTTGCCTTATTTTTGTTTCTTTGCCTTAAAAATAAATGTTTGTAAACACTTTTTAATTTTACCCAAACATTTCAAAACTACTTAAAAACTATTTTGACTTAAGAACACCTAAAATAAGTCGATCCAAATAGGAACTAAATAAGATACTTCCACCATTTCAAAGAGAATGACCTAATTTGACTTGCTGCGAAGTTTAAAAAATAAAAAAGACCTTTCAATTTTGTGATATCCTAAACTAAAGTTATGTCAAATGTACCAAAATGTCCTTTAATCTTGTGGTTTTTAAATTTGTCACATGAAAAAGTAAAATTAAAATGTTACTAAAAGGAAAAAGGAGTCATTCTTTTTGAAATAGAATAAAAAAAATATTTTTTTTAAAAATATAGGTGTATTAACTGAAAAATTACGCGGATAAACAAACATATACTCCCTCTATTCAAAAATAAGTGAATTGTTGAGTTATATCACGCATTAAGAAAAAAAAGCAAAGACAAAATTTAGTCATGTTTTTTCATTTTTATCCTTTTCAAACTCTAAACACTCATTTAATGCATCATTTATTTCTAATACAAATTTCAAAAATTAATGAAGGGCAAAATTGAAAAAAATTTCCAACATATCCCTTGAAAAGTGAACAATTCAATTTTTTTGAAAACTCAAAAATCCTCCAATAATTCAGTTATTTTGAAATAGAGGGAATATTAGTTAATTAGCGAACATAGCTATAGTTTGAATTAATTATGACTCGCGACAAACATTTAGTTGTAATTACAGTTTGAGTTTTGTATAATTCGCGCGATTTATACAAACATTGTGCGCAATTATACAAAAGTTGTGTGTGAATCAAATTGCAAAGCGAAATATACAAATACTGTAAAATATATAGCGAATTATACAAATATTGTGCACGAATTATATAGAAAAATATACAAACGCTATACAAAAATTGTGAATTGTATAGCGAATTATACAAATGTATACAAATATTATACGAAAATATATAAACACTGTTATAACTATAATTACGAAATGTAATTACTCAAACTATAGCTATGGAGCATAATTAGACTTTATATATTTGTCATTAATGAAATTTGCTCTAATAATAATTAAAAGCAAAGCTAATAGCCCACATATGGACTCGATTGAGCCCAATAGATATTGCGCAGACTATGTTAATTAAATTCATCAAATAATATTAGATTTAGTATTCAATAAAATCGTCATAATAATATACAGAATTCATAAAGTTAAAATTTTAGATTCATCTCTATTAATAATACATATCACTTATCTATACTATATTAAAAGTGTGAAGGCCCCTTAGAAATGTTGTTTTAACTTTTTGCCCTTCATTAAAAGACTCCGTCTTAGATAAAATCATCTTTTCATCATATTTTAAAATTATTATTTAATTATATTTATAATATTGACTTTTAAAATATATGGAATGAAGGGATAAAATATGAACTTCTGTGGAAATACTCTTAAATCTTCCTTATTTGATAGACTTCTACTTCTTTCTTATTTGATAAACTTCTACTTCTTCCTTATTTGAATCAAGAAAATATCTTGCCGCCGCTAAAGAAAATCTTAATTTACCATGGATTCTCATTAGTGATAGAATCTCTATACATAAAACATTTATAAATAAATAATTTATCAAAATTACTTTTGTAGTGAAATTATTTACCTTTTTATATGTTCATAATTAAATTTGATTTTTCTCAATAATGTTTGTTATCAAACATGTACACGCTTTGATCACGCGCAAAGCGCGTACAACAAGACTAGTATATATACTAGTGACAAACGTCGTGCGTTGCACGAACCCAATTTTTTTTCTTAATTTATGTGACCTAGATATAATTTGGAGAGTCAATAATTTTAATATAATTGTTAGATATTTTAATTTTTAATTATTTAGATTTACAGTATTTTTTAAGTACTTTACAAATAATACATATTACTTCATCCAAATTTATGTCGCCATAATAGAATTTTGAGAATTAATCAAACTTTTCATATGTCTTTTAAATATTTAAAATTATCGATTATTGCAATTTACAATACTTTTTATATAATTTTAAATGATATATATTAGTCCATTTGTCTCAATTTATGCAACACTAATAGAATTTCAAAAGTCAATCGAACTTTTTATGTATATTTTTAAATATTTTAAACTGTTAATTATTGAGATTTAAAGTATTTTTTGCATTGTTCCCAAATACATATTACTTTCTCTATCCCATTTTATGTGGCACCGATAAAATGTTAAGACTCATCCCATTTTTTTTACATGTCTTGTAAACTCAATTTTTGAGATCTACAATATTTTTTACGTTGTTTCCAAATATTTTTTTTTTTTTAAGTATTTATTTTTTGTAGTTGTTTAAATATAATAATAATAATAATAATAATAATAATAATAATAATAATAATAATAAGGAAAAAAAAGTAGAAATATACCTTCAAGCTACTCAAGCAGGCATGTCGATCTACTCTAAAATATCATAAAAAATTATCAAATCGTCCATGAATTTTTTTTGTGTATTTTAAAAACAGAAAAAGTTGAAAAATAAAACGAACAAATTAAAACAGAAGAATCATTGAAAAATTATGAATATACCCTCAAGTTGCTCAAACAAACATTTCGACTTGTTGCCTACTTGAGTTGTCTCATCCACACTTATATATATAGATATAACAAACCAATTAAAATAGAAGAATCACTAAAAAAACTATGAAGATATCCTCAACCTGCTCAAACAGATATGTGAACTTGATGCCTGCTTGAGCTGTTTTATCCACACTTACATATATAATATAAATATTATTTTTTTAATACATCCCACTAATCCATATTTACATACTAATATTCAATTGGAAACATGGTATAGTAATTCATAATGAGTGATTTTGGTGCAACTTATAAGAATAACATTACTAGTATAAATTATAAATAATAATAATGCTAGCAATGTACAATTTTATTTGCATGGCATCTTTGTAGGCAACTAATCCCCTCCCTTCGGTTATTTTAACTATTTTGAAGAGTACCATGAACTACTCTGTCTGGTTTTGCTTAGATTCTTATATTAAAAAAATAAAATATATATTTTTATTTGTTAATTTTAGCATATTTTATTATGTTATATAGTGTATATAAAAGGATTTCCTATACCTTGTAACTAGTATGACATTCGTTTTAAAAGAATGACTATATTAAATTAATGGATCGAGTTAACTATTTTTAATCATAATTTCTTTAAATATATAAAAATGTATCAAGTTTGGAATTAAGGTATAATAGTAATTATTGTTAGTTTTCTTGGCTTAACATAATCTATATAATTTTCATATGTATAGATTTTTAATTTATTTCAAAAATAAGAGAAAGATATATAATATACCTTAAATTAAATTGCATTGACTGTGTTACTCTAAAACTGTGTCATCTTTTATCGAATAAGTAATAATGGATTATTTTCTTAATTTCATTTAGTCTAAGATATGCATATATACAGTTTTTTGATAATGAAACTCTTTAAATTGCGATCTTATTTATGTTGTTTTTCTTGATTTAATATAAAAAAATGTTTTACAAGAATTATGTAATTCCTTCACTTTTTTTTTCAAAAATAAAATAAAATTGTGCAGACAAGTTGATCTAAGTCAAAACGAGAAAGAAATATTTATTAGAATTATTGTACTATGATTTTTCATTTCTTGATCGATTTTTTAATAAGTAGCCGAAGAAGTTGATAGATTTTTTAATAATACGTTAATGAATTTTCTCTAATGAATTGTCAATTTTAGGTTGATTTGATTCTTTTTGTGGTCCCTTAGTTTAGTTAAGCTAATGTTTATAGTGTAATAAATTTTGGTATAGCTCATCTAATTTAGTTGACATTTTATTAACACTATACTATATATCACTAATTAGAGGAGTACTATTTTGGAGGATTCAATCCAGAGTTAATTGGTTTAAATAGAAAATTGTTTAAATAAAATTTATTATCTTTAGGTTAACATGCGGAGCACATTCGTAGAGACTAGTAGTTCAAATAAGGAAATTGTTCAAAGTACAAGTGAATTATTCATTTTTTTTTCATTTTCATCCCTCATTTACATTTGCTAAGTGCTAAAAATTAGTCATTTGGAAAGCTAATTAATATATAATAACTAAAGATTAGTCAGTTAAGTTTGACCCTAAATTGACTCGATCAAGGTTTTAGAGCAGTACTGGTAAAAAACAGTGTATAAAATAAAATGATGTTCAACATGTTATTTAAAGGTCTAAGCTAAAATATTTAACTTCTTTTTTTAACTCTTAATATTGATCGTTTTAATTTAATCAGTATATCAATTTTAGCTCATATTGATCAATTTTAATTCATATCAATTCAAAGCTAAACAAACTAAGATTTTAATAAATAGTATCAATTTAGCACATAACTTAGTTCAAAAAGTACAAATTTCAATAAAATTTAATAGTTTCATTAAATTTTTTATTGAGATTTGTAGGACTTATCCTCAAAAGGAACCCTTCCAAAAATTCTCAACACCGAAGAGGGGGTTTGGTAATAGTTTTCTACCAGCAATGGACGTGCCTCGATTAGAACCTCACTAGCTGCATCATTGCCCCAAGCGTAAAGATACTTGTCTATTCCATGGACATCCAATTTTGTAGCCCTCATTTCTCGACTCTATGTTTCCACATGAGCAATGTGGGATACTATTGTCTATTGCTAATCAAACCTAACTTCTGAAATGGTTAAAGGGGAAACCATACAACTTCACATTAGTTTTATATTATTTCACTTGATCAACTTAACATTAGTTACTTACTAAATAAGTAGGGGTTGTTTGATGGTTCGTTACGAATAGGGTTATTTAAGACTAACATAATTAATATCATGTTTGATAGATTTTTAATTAGTTGTTTTATACTCCCTCTGTCCATCTTTACTTGGCCCCTATACTATTTTAGGATGTCCAACAATACTTGTTCAGTTTATAAAATCAAGAGATAATTTTACACTTAGTTCCT
>JBCEWC010001633.1:0-39522 GCA_038996855.1 Solanum aculeatissimum | reverse complement strand
TCTGAGAAAATATGCATTAGATTCATAAATTGACAACAGTGATAAAATATGTGACTTCTTTAAAAATTGAGAGATTTAAACTTGTAGCTTCATCCTTCTTTGATTTGACTTCTTCCTTTTTCTTCATGGCTAGTAAAACATGGATCTGTTTGGATCTGTTTTCATGAAAAGACTATAAACACCATCTTGAATAACTTTTTCTTGCTCTACTTGGGTGAGCCTAATACTAAATAATAGAGATTAACTATATATATCACAATATGAACTGATAAAAAAAATAAAATAATAGCAACGATTTTCTTGAATGAAAAATAATTTGCATGAAGTTGGAGTGAAGAAGATGAAGTTAACATATCTTTTTTAAAAATTAAAATTGAAGAAGAGAGAGAGATAATGCGATTAAACCTAAAGAGAAAGAGAAAGCGAAAGTAACTGATGCAATGTGAGCTTAATTTTATGAGTGATTTTAGGGTTGTTGAGAAAGAGGTGGTAATGGAAAAGAAATGAATCTAGTGATGATAGAGAAAAATAGAAAAAGAGGGATTTTGAAAATTTTTAGAATTGGTAGGGAATATTTGAAAATATGATAAAATAAGATATATAATTTGGTAAAAATTTCATTTTTTAATGAATGGCGTTTTAATCAATATTTTGAATGACTTTCATATTTTTTAAATAATATAGATTAATTTCAAAAATACATTTTCAAATAAAGTTTTCTCAAAGGATACGATAAACTATCACAGTTGAAGTAATATAAAAACGAGGGAGAAAGTTTGAAAGGGAAAGAGTAGGTAAGATGACATTATGAATGCTACAGTAAAGCATATCCAAATCTACCAAACATTTGACTTTTCTGAGTACTAACTAAAGGAAATAAAGCACACATCAGTTTTTCTTTCATTTCTGGCTTTAATATAGAACAATAACGTACCATAAAACTAAATACGCGTTTTTAACAAAAATCTAATAAAATGTGGGGGGAAAAAAAAAGTATTTGAAGTTAAAAAAGAGTTTATTTGAAAAGAAAAATAGAAACAACGTTTGAACACACAGTTCAGTTGAAAAAATATTAAATTTTCTGAAGGAAAAAATAAATTACTATTTTTGAAAAGTTTTAGAATCTGTTTTACAAATTTGAAAATGCAATTCCAATTGGAATTAAAAATTAACCATAGTGTATAACTAAATAACTTTTTGATATTTGTTTTTATTTTTTAAAAAGAATTTCACATCCAAACGCAAGACCCAATTTATTAACTTCAATAGAATGCGGAACAACCAAAATCAAAATTATTCATCATATGTCCATGATTAATGGGTTAGGCGTTTCATCACTAGTTAGCTGCATTTACAATAGTTGATTCGATGTATAATAACGACATGTTATGAGCTGCACTTGTCTTGTTTCCAAAAGAGCTTAATAAAGGAAAAATAAACGATTTTTACATGATTATTCATTTGGATTATAAACATTACTTTTCCATTTTAACTTATCTGTCTTGCTTTTCTTTTTGGCTCATTTAAAAATTTATGTACTTTTTCCTTTCACGCAACTATTTAATTCTTATTTTTAACATGAAAAATGTTTGATACCACAAAATTAAAATAATATTTTGATGCATTCTACATATTTTAAATTTAAGACCACAAGATTAAAAAAAATTCTTTAATTTATTAAACTATGCGTTAAATCAAACCAAACAAATAAATTAAAACTATAATGATTCTCCTGGTCATTTACATCTTTCTAGAAAAATTTAGCTTTTGGAGCTTTCCTGTAGCGATCTTAAGTCATTAATGACTTGCTGGTACTGACGGTTTCATCACCGGGTTTGTCACGACCCAGGCTAGGCCTAGGGATAACATCGCGAATGAGAACCCCAACGGATCCTCATCCAAGTCTCTTAGCATTCAATCAAGCATTTAAAAGGTAATGAATAAAATCAATGAGCAGAAATTAAGGGGAAACGAGTAATTTTAACATGAATCATTAACAAGAGAGATAAAGTAGCATCATACATTCATACATGTGTCCAACAATACCTCTAATCTTAGAATAGACAGGGGCTAAGACATATTCAAAGCTCACCTTAAATGAAATATATAAAATAAGAGTCTCAAAGTCTAAGAACATAACAAGCTAGAAGGTAAGTAGGTTTGTTCCCGAAGCATGAAGACTCACTAATAGGTCCTTAATCACAACTCAAAAATCAACCAGAAGTGCGAGGAGGAGGAGTGTCACCCGTCCCTACATTTTTAGATGATGTAGGCATGTAGTGTGCATTAGTACTTGAAATGTACTAAGTATGTAGGATGCAATGCAACAAGGAAGCCATAGATATCAGAATAAACAATATGCATATCATAAGGTAGGACAAAATAATATGTAGAGATGTATGATCAATGCGGTTAAATTATCAATGAAACAACATAAACGTCATAAGGGAATCATACATAAGTGGAATAGGACCATAACCGATAATAAGACCATGCGAGCTATAACATGGAATCCAACATAACCCCTTATATTGAAAGGGGAGACTACTTGCCAGGTAGAATTCCATCATATCTCATTCTTTAACATTAACTTTAGGGCTATATGTGGATCCACTAGCCTAGCCTAAAAGTGCAAACTATAATGGCAACATAGTTTTAGATAAGAGGTTGCTATTAGAATTTCCTTGCGTGGATAACCTTACATCCACCGGACCGAATCCCACCTCAAGCCTTCTTAATGCGAAATCCCACGGAATAATAATAATATACTCATATGCACTCAATATTCATAAAATTTGAAGTAATAATGTCACCATGGTAGAAGTAGCTCATCAAATCTCATGATCCATTCAAGTGAAAATTATCCTTTCACGAAACATATTCATTATTAGGTGGGCATTGTCCTTTCACCATCACTCATTTTTTCATAAAAGGGTTTTCATAATTTCTTTTATAGCTTTCATAACATTTGGTTGAAACACTTATCTTTCAAAACATACTTCATTGAAACATGAAGTGAAACTAGGCAGTTCAAAGTACTTGGACTTTTAAATCATGCAATGCTAGGAGATAAGCATAAATATAAAAAAAAGTTATCAATTTGGATGATTCATAGAGCAACCCACCATAAATTTTCAAAACCCTAGGTAGCATGTCACAAAATACCTTGTAAATTATCAATTACTTATAATGAAATATAAATTTATAGCATAATACATCATATTATAGTGAATACATCATAATATATACATTTAAAGAAGTATCATAAAACCCATGAAATAGCGATAACTTAAAACTAAGTAAATAGGTGAAACACTTGGGATTCATGGGTG
The DNA here is from genome assembly GCA_038996855.1 of Solanum aculeatissimum. Taxonomy (NCBI): domain Eukaryota; kingdom Viridiplantae; phylum Streptophyta; class Magnoliopsida; order Solanales; family Solanaceae; genus Solanum; species Solanum aculeatissimum. The sequence continues at coordinate 36,190 of JBCEWC010001633.1, read as the reverse complement.
GAAGAAACCCATGAATGAAACCTAGAGAACCTACATACCTTGAATGAAATTAATGTAGGAAACTTGAGCTTGGAAGAGGAAACCTTGAAACCCTAGCTTTTAACTCCAATGGAAACCATAAGAGAACTTGGGGGAGTTTGTAACTTAGAATTTTAGGAGGATGATTGGAATGAGAAGGAATGGGGTAGTTTTAGGTTTGTATGGGTAGTTTTAGGAGCCAAACGACGTAGTTTAGGACATAGATGGAGATTCAAAATTTTAATTTCTTCATTTACCGGTCCAAAATTTCAACAAAGACTTCTTCATAGGCCTGTTTGTCCTCAATCACCACTTCTTCCAAAGTTACAATGGAACTTGGATCACCCACGAAATTTCTCAACATAGACCCATGAAATATTGGATGAACCATGGCCATATTCAATGGCAAGCTTAACTCATATGCAACGTTATCAACCCATGTCATAATCTCATAATGTCCTACATACCTAGGACTCAATTTCCTCTTTTTTCAAAATTAGATCACACCCTTCATGGGTGAAGCTTTTAAGTACACCCAATCCTCTACATCAAGCTTAAGATCCTTCTTCCTAACATCAAAGTACGAATTTCGGCTACTTTGGACTGTCTTCAACCTTTTCTTTAGAAGTCTCACCTTCTCCATAGTATCCAAGACTAAATCAGGACCAATTAGCTCTATCTCATCCACTTTGAACCAACTCACTGGAGACCTATTTCATCCCCCACATAAAACTTTCAACAGTGCCATTTATGTATTTGAGTGATAACTATAATTGTAGAAATATTTAATGAGTGATAGATTATCATCCCAATTACTCTTGAACTCCAACACACAAGCTCTTAACATGTCCTCAAGAGTTGGAATTATCCCCTCGACTTGTCCATCAGTTTGAGGATCAAACGGATTCTTAGCTTCACCTTGGTACTAAATCCCCTTTGAAATTATTTTTAAAGTGAGAAGTAAATTTGGGACCCCAATCCAATATTATAGACAATGATACATCATGCAACATTACCAATTCACTTATATACAACTTTGCATAATCTTTGGCACTATAGTAAGTCTTAACCGGTAGAAAATGAGTTGACTTTGTCATTTTATCAACAATCACCCAAATGGAGTCAACATGTTTCTGAGTATGAGGCAAACCAACTATGAAGTACATATTTACATCTTTCCACTTCTAAGTAGGGATTTTAATATCTTGGGATAAGACACCTGACCTTTGATGCTCAACCTTTACTTCTTGGAAATTGGAACATCCTGCCATAAACTTTGCAATGTCTTTCTTTATGACGTTCAACCAATACACCTCCCTCACGTCTCTATACATCTTGGTGGATCCCAAATGGATAGAGTATTAACCATTATAGGCCTTACTTAGAATCAAGTCCCTTGGGACATCAAAATCTGGACCATACAACCAACCTTGCTGATGAAGCACACCATCTTCTCCTTGTGAACGAATTCCACCTTCTTTTTGGCAACCAACTTCTTCAATTCAACTAATGTCAGTTCTAAGTCTTTCTTGGCTTGGACATCAGACCTATTTTGTACATGCATGCCACCCTTGTCGTAACCACTCACCCTTACCCCTAAATAGGCTAACTGATGAACATCCTTCACCAACTCCTTCTTACCATCCTCAAAATAAGCCACATGTCCCATGGATACTCTACTAAGTGAATTAGCCACAACATTGGCCTTGCTCGAATGATATAACACACTCATACTTTGAAGAGTGTGAGCCACCTTCTTCGTATCAAATTTAGGTCCCTTTGGCAAAACATATATCACAATCTCTTGTAATTAGTTAAAAAGTCAATATGTACCCAATAAATATAGTGTGCCATATTTTCAAAGAAAATATCACTGCCGCTAGTTCAAGGTCATAAGTTTGATAGTTCCTTTCATTCACTTTCAATTTCCTAGAAGTATAGGCTACAACCTTACTATTTCGCATCAAGACACAACCCAAACCAACACATGAGGCATCAAAATGTACAAACCCATCCAAACCTTCAGAAAATGTAAAAATAAGGGCCGAAGTAAGTTGATCATTTAAAGTTTGAAAGTTTTTATCACATTCATTCGACCATTGGAATTTGATCTTCTTTTGAGCCAACTTCATTAAGGGTGAAGTAATCGATGAAAAACCCTCAATAAACCTTCTATAATATTTGACCAAACCCAATAAGCTCCTAATATCTAAGGGAGTCAATGGTCTAGTCCAATTTCTCGCCACTCCAATTTTTTTTGGATGAACCATAATCCTATCACTAGATACTAAATGCCCAAGGAAAGGAACCTCCTTCAGCCAAAACTCACAGTTGCTAAACTTTGCATACAATTGCTTATCCCTCAAAGTTTGAAGTACCACCCTCACATAGCCCTTATATTCTTCCGTAATTCGAGAGTAGACCAAAATATCGTCAATGAGTACTACTAAAAATATATCAAGAGAAGGATTGAAGATTCAATTCATTAAATCCATGAATGCTGCCAGAGCATTTGTCAACCTAAAAGACATGACTAGAAACTCGAAGTGACCATACCTTGTTCGAAAAACTATCTTTAGAATGTCATATTTCCTTACCCTTAATTGATGATAGCGGATCGAAGATCAATTTTGGAAAAATGTCTAGACCTTTGTAATTGGTTAAATAATTTATCTATCCTCAAAAGCAAATACATATGTATTATGGTAATCTTGTTTACTTATCGGTAGACCATACACATCCATAGTGACCCATCCTTCTTCCTTTAAAACAATTTGGGATCACACCATTGAGACCTACTTGAACTAATGAAATCTTTATCCAGCAAGTTCCTCAATTATTCCTTCAACTCTTTTAGCTCCATCGGGGCCATATGCTATGGAGGAGTGGAAATAGGTTGAGTATCAATAATAAGATATATGCCAAAGTGTATTTCCCTTTAGGGAGGAAAACTAGGTAGCTCATTGGGAAAGAGATAGGGAATGCACTGACAACGGAAACCAACTCAAGTAAAGGGACTTCAAAAGTGATTCCCCTAACCCTCACAATATAGTAGACACATCTCTTAGAAATCATATTACGAGTTTTATGGTAAGAATTGAATCAACCCTTACACATCGAATTACTACTCTCCCACTCAAGGATAGGTTCATTAGGGAATTTGAACTTAAACCTATGAGTTTTACAATCTATGGAGGCATATGAAAGATGTAACTAATTCATCCCAAGAATGACATCGAAATTAACCATAGAAAGTTCAACAAGATCATAAGGAATAACTTTAATTAAGACCGACATGGGATAGTTTCGGTAGACTATTTGTGCACAACAAACTCACCAATGGGAGTACACATTGAGAAAGGTTCTAGTTAGACCTTACGACATACATCATATCTATTTGCAAGAAAGAGTGTGACAAAAGATAAAATAACACCCAAATCGAACAATGCAAGCATATCTAAATTAAAGACCTTTAACATACCAATAACAAATCGGGAGTCTCTTTAACTTCTTGCCTTGTATGGAGAGAAAAATCCAATTTGTAGGTTGACCACCACCTTGAGCTTGACCACTTTGAACCCCTTGTCCTTGGGGCCTAACACCACCACCTCTACAATCTTTGGCATGATGACCAAGCTTACCACACCGGTAGCATGCATTGGACCTAGACAAACACTCACTCTACTGACCTCTTCCATACTTCTTACACTTTGGAGTAGCTTGGACCCCTGGACCACCTTATGGCTTAGAGAATCCCCTTGTCCTTGTTGAACTTTCAAGTCATAACCTTGGAAGAGCTATGTCCAAATTACCTTTCTCCACCATCAAACTTGGCATAGCCACCATTTATGAACCTTTGGTGGGAGAATCCACCACCATCAATTCGAACCCTCTTGGACTCTCTAGCCGTCTACCTTGACTTCTCATCTTTGATTTGCTCTGCATAGGTCATAAGTCAAGAGATGACCATTTTCTTCACAACATAGCAGTCTTGCACTCCTTAAACACTAAGTTCAAAACATTGGAGATAAACTTTCTTATACTTTCCCTTGAATAGGAGACCATGAAAGGGTATACCTAGAAAACTTGGTGAACTTAAGGGCATACTCTCTCACACTCATATTTCCTTGGCTAAGGTTGAGGAACTCTTGGATCTTGGACTCCCTAAGATCCAATATAACTGATCTAGAAAAATGCTCTTGAATTTTTTCCCACTCAATATGACCCACATCCTTACATCTCTTTATCATCCATTAGTCATACCATACCTCGTATATGCTTTTAAGTTGATAGATCACGAGCTCATCCCTCTTATTTGAAGAAAACACCATAATCATCACAATCTTGTAAGCCTCATCAATGAACTCTTGAGGGTATTCATCCACATTAGAGACATGAAATTCAGGTAGATTTATCCTCATAACGTCTCAGATCCTAGTGCCAGAGTAGGAAGTTGCAAGGACCCCCAAAATTAGAAGCCTAGAAAAAGTAGAAAAGTTACGCTAGAAATGCACAGGGCTCATTCAATGAAGCCAAGTTCATGACTCGTGGTTTAAACCACAAGCCGTAGATAAGTCTGATGGATGAGAGCCTCAGGAAGTTAGAAGTTTTCTAAGTGTAAAGTGATCCACGAAGACCATCTACGCCCCATGGAAGGAAGCACAAACCATAAATAGGGTCGTAGGTGTGAGTTCTAGACATGAAGAAAATTTAGAATTTTTGGAAGTTAGACCATGACTAATAGGACGTCCCATAGTCCATTACACGGTTCGTGGTTAGACTTCATAGATGGGGTACAAAAAAGTGGAAAATTTTACTAAGTATGGAAGGACTCTACGAGGCCATCCATGACTCTTATATTGAAGTATTGCCTATGGATAGGGTTTCGTGGTTGGTGGTTTGTATCTAGTTTTTGAAGATTGGAAAAGTAGAACAGGATGATGAGAACGACAATTCATGGTAGTATCATAGGAGTAGACATATCATACATAGATTCATAATTATGGTAATATCATAGGAGTAGCTTATCTAATTCATCACATCGTATCATCATAGAAGGTCCTCACATCATTCATAACTTTTACAACATTCTCATGGATTCATAGCATGCTTAATAGCCCTTAACATTCACAACATTCATAACTTACATAATTTGTCATAATCATATCATCAACATAAGAGACTTGTCACATAGCTTTAGTCAAAACATGAAGGGTAAGTGTACATATGCTTAAAAGCATGCAATGCAAGGATAAAGAACATGAAAGGAGTAAAATAAAGTCAATTATGAATCATTCAAAGCAACCCACAAACATTGCATTAAAATCCTCATTTTAGGTGTCATGAAATACATCAAAAATCCATAATCTTTCCAAATCTTTCAAGATATCATAGCATACAAAGCTTTAGTATCATAAATATATCATAATCTTATTCCTTGATAGAAGCTCATGCGTCAAAAAACCAATATCCAATAAATTTCCAATATATTTCATGCATAGGAGTAATAATAGAAAGTACCCATAAAAAATTAGTCCTTGAAATCAAGTAGTTTAATGAAAATATATTTGGGGACTTCATGGATGGAAGAATCTATAGATGGAAGACCCGCATACCCTAATTCTTGTAATCAATAAAGAAAACATGAAGGATTCACTTGTATTCTTGATCTTCAAAGAAAGTTCTTGAGAATGTTGGAATTAATGAGGGATTTTGGTTAGGATTGGAGAGCATTTTGATCGTGTTAAAGTAAGAATTAGGGCTAAAATGATGGAATAAAAGAGAAATCACGTCTATAAGGGTGTTGAGTTATGACCCAATTGCCCTTACTTGAAATTGACAAAGTTTGGAAAAATTTACACATGTAGGGACCAAAGGCGCGTCGCGCCTTGGTTTTCCCATTGCGCATTTTTTTTGCAAAGTTCAATTTCCCTTGTTTTGGACTAGGAATGAGTTTAGGTGACTTTTGTACTATGGGGGAACAAGTGGGTGACGTGGATTGGTCGCACACTCTTCTGGTTTAGGCCAAAATCACCCGAAAAATTACTTTTTGATATAGGTCACCTAAAAATCAAAGGTGACCATTTTTCTACACAAATTTGCCTTCTTAAAAAGAATATGAAGTTGGTTTTGCCAAATAACGCACGAATTTTAAGATATTCAAGAAATACACCATAAGAAAACTTTCGAGTTGCATTGGAGGTGTTACAATTTCTCCCCCTTGGGAATATTCATCCTGGAATATGATGGAAACTTGCTTAAGAAGAGTAATTAGATAACTTTCATCCCACATAAATGTAATCAATGCGACTTAATCATTATTTTCATAAAAATTTCAAACTTATGTATCAAAATCATCAAAACTTGTCACTTATGAGTATGTATGCATGCACATGACATAGAAGGGCTAAAATTCAAGACTTGACACTATAGATAGGAGTTAATTTATTACCTTCGGCTTAAGTAGAGTGGAAAAGTTAAGGATATTGTTTCTTCACGTCTGCTTCAGCTTTCCAAGTGGAACTTTCGACTTGTTGATTCCTCTAAAGGAGTTTGACGGATTTCACATCTTTGTTTCTCAACCTCTTTACTTATCTATCCAATATTTTGCATCGAAAGTTCCTCATAAAATCGCTGAATGAAACTTTCATTAAGGTAGAATACTATCAACTCAGATAACTCAAATCAAGAGATATGAAACTCAATCAGGATGTCAAATATCTATCTAAAGTAAGAAAACAGGTTAGATAATGACCCATCAATACAAATCCAATCCAATCCAAATCAAAATCTAATCAAATCAGAGTACTATCAGTATAGAACTGTCATGACCCAAAATGAATCGAGCCTAAAGAAAAATGAAATAAAGTGAAAATACATTCATATAGCATAGGAAACCTCCTAAAATTCGGAGTCATGATTACAAGAGCATCTAAATACTACACTAGAGAGTAAAATACAACTGTCTCAAGGAAAATATAAGGTTGTCTCATAATATTTGATATATAGTTTGAATGATAGAATTAAAAGGAAATCTCAATGATTTACGATGACTCGAAGTCTGAGCCTCACCATAGGGATCTGGATGATATCAAAGCACTTGGGTGGAGTGATCAACTACCCTGTCCTGAATCATGTGTATGATCTACAGGGAGGAAATAACATAGGGGCGAGTACACTGAAATATACCCAGTAGGTTTAATGGACTTGGCAAGAGAAATTGAATAAGTATGTAATAACGAAGAATCCTAATAGCTGCATCACAAGGTTAATATATATTAACATAACCGAAGATAATGATAAATGTAGCAATTGACAATGATGCAATACATATGAAGTGTCTGGATGAAATGACATCGCAGGGCATGAATGAGGTGGAATCATGACCGTCGCAGGGTTGATGTACACATTTATTGAGCTGAAGCTACAAGATAGAACCTGGGGACATCACAGGCCATGTACTCAAGTAAGTCAGGGCGTCGCAGGCCTCATATAGTATAGGTACAATATATAAAGTGTGCATGCCAATGCCAACATATATAAGTATGGTGTGTGCAATCTAATGCCACAATAGATTAAGATATATGCGTACCAGTGCAATAATAGAGTATGACATGTGCATACCAATGCAATAATAGAGTAAGATATGTGCATACCAATGCAACAATAGAGTAAGATATATGCATACCAATGCAACAATAGAGTAAGATATTTGCATATCAATGCCACAATAGAGTAAAATATGTGCATACCAATGCAAAAATAGAGTAAGATAAGAGATGACTCACAGGTAATGCTAAGTAGGGACAACGGTCATAGCATCACAAAGGCTATATCAAGACCATCAACTAATACCACAAGTCCATTAATAAGTCATATTAACATCCTTTTCTCATCAATGATCAATTCCTAACAACTCTAGACTCTACAAGTCACAAAATATATTTTCAAATCCCATAATAAGTCATGAATAACACCAAGTACAAGCCTCACATTATCATGGCAATGACCAAAGTGCCTCATATCTCAAGTACTAAACTAAATTTATCGATAAGATTGCAATCTACTCATATTTTGGCATAATCGAATTCATATATCCATCATAATACGAACCTATCAGGCCATTTACTCATGAATTAATCTACATCTTCAATTACATTATGACATACTCAATAACTCAAATCAGTCCCAAAAAGATTAGCCGAACCTACCTCAATGCCGAAACCGCATTCGGACAAGCTTCCAATCAACTCAAGCCTCCAAACGCTCCTCAAATTGACCAATCACTATCAAAATAAAATACTACACATCAAGAGGAACATTTTAATACCCATATACGCATGCTTTAAGCTTAGGGGCGAAATGGTCAATTTTAGGGCTAAAATTTGAAATTCCCAAATTTGACAATTGACTTTAAAATTGTGTTTTACACGAAAAATAGAGTTCATGGGTGAAAATTTCACAAAAATCAATCTTAAATTGAAGGAAAAATCAACATTCAAAGTTTGAAATTCATAATCTAAAATCCCAAATTTTGGACATCGCAAATCATTAATTTTAGGATAAAATCAAGTTAAATCTTGAGGAAAATAATTAATGTGATGTTAAAAACACTTACCCAGTAAAATCCTTTGAAAATCGCCCAAAAAGCTTGAGAAGTTCAAAAATTGAGTAAAAATAGTATCTCTAGGGTTTTAATCATTGTTGGCATCAAAACTACTCTGCAAACATGGGTGGGGTCCCACAGAGTTGAGGGGTCAAAAAGACCTCTGCGATCGCAGAGACCAACCCGCGAATGTGGAGTGTAGTAGGGGGAGGGGTGTAACACATGTGCTCCCCAAACGCGGTGCCCATCCCCCGAATCCAGAGTGATAGCAAATGAGCCCTTATTCGCAAACACAAATCGAACCTCCACGAACGCAGAGGGTAAACATACTTAAGCTTCTGTGAATGTGAGGGCTTCTCTGCGAACAAGGAGAAGGTTTGCACCTGCACGATAAAACAACAAAAACTAGCAACCAAGTCTAAATTCGCTACTCAGAATGGACCCCCAAAACTCATTCAAACTCAAAATTACACAAACTCTATATGTATCCATACCAGAATAGAAATCCAGACTCAACGAAATACTCATAAATCGATTTCAAGGCATGCTCACTACATTTACCAATCTGACTTGATAAAGTTAGTTTACAACTCAAAATACCAAAACTTCCCTCGGCAACTCCAAAAATTATTCCGAGACCATTTCTTGCGTTAGTTTCACCATCCGGAACTATTGAAACTGTTAGAATTTTGATCTGTGCTTTTGAAGTTTGAATGTTGACTTTGGTCCCAAAAACAACTAAAATCACAAGTTTGGGCCTAAAAATCTCATTTTAACTCCAAATTCAGTTCTGCAACTTCCTGTAGTTAAGTTTCAACATTTTGAAACAAATGAAATCAATGGATCCCTGATCTGACACTAGTAAATTAGAATGGTACAAAAACTCATTTTTTCAATAACTTACGTTTCAAAAAAGTGTCAACTCATATTTATCATTTTAAAACTCTGGATTTTATTTTCTCTAATTCAACTAGTTCAAAATATGCTCAGAGCAATTTACAAAAGGGTAAAATAGTAATATTTCATAGATAAAGTCAAAAATGACCAACAAGGTCAGTACATCATTCACCATTAAAAATAATGTCCATCCTCGAACTTAATGAAAAGAGGAGTACCTGAAGCCTAAAAAAGGCTGGGATATTTGGCTCGTATATCTAACTCCAACTCCCAAGTAGCCTCATAAACAGAATGGTGCCGCCACTGAACCTTCACAGAAGGTATACCTTTGGATCTTAATCTCTAAACCTGTCTGTCCAATATAGCTATAGGCTCCTTAACATAGGACAAATCTGAACCCAACTCAACAGAGTCACGAGAGATCACATGGGACTCATTCTAGAATATATACTGGCAAAATATGGAAACATGAAAAATCGAATGAATGGATGATAATCTCGGTGGCAATGCCAGCTCATAGAAAACCTCATCAACTCTCCTCAAAATCTCAAATGGGCTAATGAATCTGGGACTGAGCTTGCCCCTCTTCCCAAATCTTATCACATCCTTCATGGGTGAAATCTTTAGCCCAACACTATCACCAGTAGAGAACTCCAGAGGTCAAGTCGTCTGGTCAGCATAACTCTTTTGGTGACTCTGAGCTATCAAAAGCCTACCCTAAATCAAATGAACTCAATCATGGCATCTATAAGTAGTTCCACACTCAACACATTATCAAAACTTGAGTCAAACCATCCAATGGGTGATCTACACCTCCGGCCATACAAGGCCTCAAATGGTGCAAATTGATGCTGGAATGGTAACTATTATTGTATGTGAACTCTACCAAAGGTAGGTGTTAGTCTCATTGGGCACCAAAATCAATCACACATACCCGTATGTTGTTCTTCAATACCTGAGTTATGCGCTCGGACTAACCATTTTTCTGTAGGTGGAAAGCTGAACTTAAATCCACTCTAGTATCCAAATCTCGTTATAGAGCCCGCAAAAAATGAGAGGTGAACACATATCCTCTGTCAAACACTATCAACACTGGCACACCATGAAATTTGACTATCTCTCAGATATACAACCTATCCAACTGCTCCACACTATAGTTAGTCTTCACCGATAAGAAGTGAGCCAACTTGGTCAAATGATCAACCACTACCAAAACTGAATAAAACTTTTCCAAAGCCATGGGTAAACCTGTAACAAAGTCCATAGTCACTCTTTCCCACTTCCACTCGAGAATAGACATCTTTTGCATTGATTTACCAGGCTTTTGGAGTTCATACATGACTTGCTGACAATTCAAACACTTTGCCACAAATTCAGGTATGTCCCTTCTCATCCCAAACCATAAATAATATTGTTTTAGGTCATGGTACATCTTAGCTACACCCGGGTAGATGGAATACCTGGCACAATGGGCCTCATCAAGAATTAGTCTCACCCAATCTCCCACTTTAGGTACACAAACTCTATCATTTATCCTCAAAACATCCACTGAATCAATAATAATTGCTTTGGCTTCACCCCTGAACAATTTGTCATGAATCAAGCATAACCTGGGGTCCTCAAATTGACGAGCACATATCTGATCAAACAAGGAAGATCTGGCCTCACAAAAGCTAAAATACTATGGGGAGGATAAATATCAAATCAAACCATCTGTCTAGGAAACGATTGAACCTCTAAGGCTAGGGGCCTCTCATCAGCCCTTAAGAATGTCAAACTCCCCATACTAGTAGCCTTTCAGGTAAAAATATCTGCCACAACATTTGCCTTCCCGAGGTGATATAAAATAGAGATATCTTAATCCTTAAGCAACTCCAACCACCTATGCTGTCTCATATTCAAGTTTAACTAAGAAAAGATATATTTGAGACTCTGGTGATCGGTGAAGACCTCATAATCCACCCCATAAAGATAATATCGCCACAACTTCAATACTAAAATAGTTGTAGCCAACTCTAAATCATGGGTAGGGTAGTTTCTCTTATGCACCTTCAACTGTCTAGAAGCATAAGCTATCACCATCCCTCTTTGCATTAATACACTACCTAAACCCACACCAGAGGCATCACAATAGACCACTAATGGTACTCCCTCCTCGGGTAAAGCAAGAATAGGTTCCAAAATAAATAAATCCTTGAGTATTTGAAAGCTCACCTCACAATTATCCGACCACTGAATGCCACAGCCTTCTGAGTTAATCTAGTCAACTGGGTTGCAATAAAGGAAAACCCCTAAATAAACCGTTGATAATACCTCTCTAAACCAATGAACCTATGAATCTCAACAACAAAAGTAGGCCCAACCCACTCACACATGACTGACACTTTGGCCGGATCAACCATAATACTCTCTTTGGATACAATATGTCCAATAAATATAATAGAATCGAGCCAAAACTCAAATTTTGAGAACTTGGCATACGACTTCTCATCCCATAACTTCTATCCCTCAATCTCGGAAGTACGGTCCTCAAGTGTTTAACATGATCGGCCTCGCTCTTAGAATAAACTAAGATATCATCTATGAACACAATCACAAAGATGTCCAAATAGGGCTTGCAACTCGATTCATCAGCTCCATATAAGCAACAGGGGCATTAGTCAACCCGAAAGACATAACCATAAACTCATAATGCCCATAACGGTCCTAAAAGTTTTCTTCGGGATGTCAAATTCCCAAACTCTCAACTGATGATAGCCAAACCTTAAATTGATCTTGGAGAATATTTAGGAACCCTGTAATGGGTCAAAAAGATCATCAATGCGAGGCAAGATATATTTATTCTTGATAGTCACTTTGTTAAGTTGGCAATAGTCAATATATATACGTATAGTACCATCTTTATTCTTCACAAATAATACAGGAGCATCCCAAGGAGACACACTCAGATGAATAAATCCCTTTTTTTATCAAATCTTCCAATTGCTCCTTTAACTCATTTAATTCAGCTGGAGCAATCTGATAAGGAGGAATATATATGGGCTTAGTGCCCAGCTCCACATCAATAGAAAAATCTATATCATGATCAGGAGGAACACCTGGAAATCAAGTAAGAAAGACATCCATAAACTCTCTAAAAACCCTAGTGTCCTCTAACGATGGAGACTCCTAAGTGACAACCTGAACATGAAAGTCACAACCCACCCTCAGTACACCTAATTCACCACTAAAGATTCACCTACCAGAGTGGAAACACATATAGGATCGATGATCAACTCACATAAAATATCAATATTTGGAGCAAAATAAGCCGACAGATAAGAATAAGTAGATCCTGGATCAAATAAACTGAAGTTTAATGATGACACACCAGAACTATACCTGTGATAATTGCATCAGAAGACTCTGCTTGGGATCTATCCAAAAAAGCATAACAAACTCCATGACCTCCACTAGCCTGTAGGTCTCCATGGGCTCCTCCTCTCAACGTTCCATGTCCTCCTCTTGTACCTCCCCTCATGCCCTAAGACGTGTCTCTAGTTGCTGGTGTTAGGGCTAGATAATCTAGTTGAGATCCTGAAGCCTGGGTAGAATGTATACGGTGAGAACATTGATGAGCCAAATATCCAATCTCCTCACAATGGTAACAAGCTCTAGTATCCTACTTTTAAGATGCCTGCCCTGAAAATCCACCACACCTTGGTGTGCTGCCCACCTATACAGGTCTGGATCTGTTAACACTATCAGATAGTGGAAGAGCTGCCTGAACTGCTCAACCCTGATAGCCCTGCCTCTGAAACTCCTAATCCCACAACGGATGTCTACTAAACTGTCCATATTGGCAGGGCCTCTTTCCCCACCCTATAGATCCTGCCGGATGTGCTATATTATACAAGTGTGATCCACAACACTCTGAAAAGTAACTTTAGTCTAAACAAAAGAATATGTAGCCTCCTTAAGGTATCCTTCCATTACTTTGGCAAACCATCGAATTCACTCGAACGTAGTAGGAATGCTGGACAAAGTATGAAATCTTGACTCATAGTTTGAAATGGACATAGAGCCCTGTTGAAGCCTATCAAACTCATCACGATGATTGTCCCTAAGACTGTATAGCATAAACCTCTCTAAAAATATCACTGTAAACTGCTCCCAAGTTATAATTGGATATCCAACAGGTCAATGAGATACAATTGACCTCCACCACTCCTTGGCAAGGTTGTGAACTGGTAAGTAGAATAAGAAAATTCATGCAACTCCAAGATTGCCAAATTATATAGTCGGTCCTACTATTTGAAAAGAAATCATAAGCTTTGTCACCTAGGATGCGGTCAAATCTCGGAGGATCTAGTCGAAAAAACCTCTCAAAACTCGTTTGCTTAGTTAAGCACATAGTTGGGCTAGAAAAAGATGGTGGCACCATAAACAAGGGTGGTGCAATAGATGGAGAAACTGCCAAACTCTAAAAATGTGCACCTACACCCGGCTGATGTATCTGAAGTGGAGTCATAACTGCCACAAGAGGATTCACTAGGGCTGGAGAAGGCCCAACATGAACCATAGTTAGCTCTGCTGGGGCTATAGCAGATCAATTGGTGTTGTAGAAACTGGTATCTCAACTGTAGCTAGGGCTGGAGGATCTCCCTCCAATCTAGCCAATAACCTCAATAATAACTCCTGAACTGAGGGTGTAGGGGTTGTAGTTGAGGGTGAAGGAAAAGGATATGTATGCCTCTGTGGCTCATATGCAGGCCTCAGAGAAGCTGACCTCGTTTTCCCTCTAGGTTGAGCTTCCCCTCTAGCAAGTCCTTGACCTCTTGCCCTATCCCGAAATCTACTAGACAACGAGTGGGAGCCACATCAATGGGCTCGAGCTCTCCCATGGATCATCGAGACCTCGTAATTGGTATCTGCATAGAAGGAGTAGATTAGACGCTTTTAAAGTGGGTAATATAAAGAAATGCATGAATCAAAGGCAAAACATGAAAGTTTTCCTAAAGAGTATATCATAACTTCCCAGAGATAGATGTGAACATCTACACACCAATCCATGAGACTCTACTGGACACCCAACTCTTGACTTACAAGCCTAACGAACCTAGAGCTCTGATACCAAACTTGTCACGACCTACAATGAATAATAACTAAAGAAAAATGAAATAAAGCAAAAATACATTAGTATAGCATAAGAAACCTCAAAAAACCTAGAGTTATGAGTACAAGAGCATCTAAATACAATATTGGAGAGTACAATACAACTATCTCAAGGAAAATACAAATCTATCTCATAATATTTGATACATCTTATAAAAGATAGAAATAAAAGGAAATCCCAAAGATCTATGGTAACTCAAAGTCTGAGCCTCATCATAGGGACCTGGATGATATCAAAGTACTTGGGTGGAGTGATCAACTAACCTATCCCAAACCCTTTGTACTATCAGCATGGAGGAAATAAAGTAGGGGTGAGTACAACAAAATGTAGCAGTAGGTTCAACTGACTAGGTAAGAGAAATTGAACAAGTATGTAATAACGAAGAATCCTAACACCAACATCACAAGGTTAGTACATAATAACATAACCGAAGATAATGATAAATATAGCAATAGACAATGATGCAATACATATAAAGTGTATGGATGTCATGGTGTAATAGTCTATGAATGAGGTGGAATCATAACCATTGCAGGGCAGATGTACACATTATTAAGCCGAAGCTACAAGATAGAACCTGGGGGCATCGCAGACCATGTACTCAAGTAAGTTAAGGCGCCGCAGGCCTCAGATAGTTTAGGTACAATATATGATGTGTGCATATTAATGCCAACATATATAAGTATGGTGTGTGCATACCAATGCCACAATAGAGTAAGATATGTGCATACCAATGCAATAATAAAATAAGACATATGCATACCAATGCAACAATAGAGTAAGATATGTGCATACCAATGCAATAATAAAGTAAGGTATGTGCATACCAATACAACAATGGAGTAGGTTATGTGCATATCAATGCAACAACAGAGTAAGATATAGCATACCAATGCAACAATAGAGTAAGATAGGAGATGGCTCACAGGTAATGCTAAATAGGGACAACGGTTATAGAATCACAAAGGCTAGATCTAGACCATCAACTAATACCATAAGTCCATCAATAAGCCATATAAACATTATTTCCAAGCTAGTTCAAGACCATCAACTAATACCATAAGACCATCAATAAGACATATTAATATCATTTCCTCATCAATGATCAATTCCCAACAAATCTACACTCCGCAAGTCACAAAATATGCTTTCAAATCCCGTAATAGGTCATGAATAACACCATGTTTCCACAAATCACTTTCAAAGGTATGACTAGTCTCACATTATCATGGTAATGACCAAAGTGCCTCATATCTCAAGTAGTAAACTCATTTTATTGATAAGATTGCCACCTACTCACATTTCAGCATAATTGGATTCACATGTTCATCACAACATTAACCTATCAAACCATTTACTCATGAATCAATATACATCTTTAATTAACACATGAGATACTCAAAACTGAAATCCAATTCCAAAAAGGTTAGCGAAACTACCTCAATGTTGAAATGCCACTCGAATAAGCTTTCAATCAACTCAAGCCTCTAAAAGATCCTCAAATCAACCAATCACTATTAAAAATCAGATACTATACATTAAGAGGAGCATTTTGATACTCATATTGACATGGTTTACGTTTAGGGGCAAAATAGCTAATTTTATATTTAAAATTCTCAAATCTAAAAACTAACTTTAAAATTGAGTTCTACACAAAAAATGGAGTTCATGGGTGAAAATTCCACTAAAAGGAAGCTTAAATTGAAGGAGAAATAAACTTTCAAAGTTTGAAATTCATATTCTAAAAATTCCCAATTTTGGACATAAAAAATCATTAATTTTAGGATGAAATCAAGTTAAATCTTAAGGAAAATAATTAATATAATGTTAAAAACACATACCCAGAAATATCCTTTGAAAGTTTTCTTTTAAAGTCACCCAAAAACCTTGACAAGTTCGAAAATGGAGTAAAAATGGTATCTCTTGGGTTTTAATCAGTGTTGGCATCAAAAATACTCTGTGAATGCGGGTGGGGTCCCGAAAACATGGAGTTGAGGGGTCAAAAATACCTCCGTGATCACAAAGACCAACCCGCGAACATCGAGTGTAGCAGGGGGAGGGGTGTAATACACGCGCTCTGCAAATGCAGAGCCCATCTCGCAAATGCGAAGTGATACCAAATGAGCCCTTATCTGCGAATGCGGATCAAACCTCCACGAACATAGAGAGTAAACATACCCAAGCTTCTGCAAAAATTGGGGCTTCTCTACAAACGTAGAGAAGGTTTGCACCTGCACCAGAAAATAGCAAAAACCAGCAACCAAGTCTAAGTTTTCTACTTGGAATGGACCCTTGAAACTCATTCAAACTCAGAATTACACAAACTCTATATGTATCTATACTAGAAATAACAATTCAGAATCAACAGAATTGTCAGAATTAGATTTTAAGGACTTCTCACCATATTTATCAATCCGACTCAATAAAGCTAGTCTACAACTCAAAATATCAAAATTGGCCTTGACAACTCTAAATATTATTTCGAGACCATTTATAGCATAGTTTCACCATACGAAACTACTGGAACTGTCAAAATTCTGATCCGAGCTTCCAAAGTTCGAATGTAGACCAAAATCAAACTTTTGTCCCAAAAATAACTAAAATCACAAGTTTGGGCCTAAAAACTTCATTCTAACTCCAAATTTAGTTCTGCAACTTTCTGTAGTTCAGTTTCACCATTTCAAAACAAATGAAATAAACGGATCCTAGATTTGACACCAAAAAATCTAAATGATACAAAAAGTTACTTTTTTATAACTTAAGTTTCCAAAAAGTGTCAAAACTCATATTTACTATTTTAAAACCCAGGATTTCAGTTTTAATCATTCAAATAGTTCAAAATAGGCCCAAAGAAACTTACAAAAGGGTGAAATAGTAATTTTTCACAAATAAGGACAAAAATGACCAACCAGGTCATTACACGAACCTATCTGGGAGTTTTTCTTATTCGAAAATAATCACTTATAAGCCAGTGATTGTACAACAATTTCATTGATGTTTCCATAATCGTTAAGTACTTACCAGGGTAAATACTGGATTGATTCAAAATGAATCCAATCAACCAAGTCCTCTATTCTTTCAGGGACCTATCAAGAGGACACATCCAACTTAACAGTTTCAATCTTCTCCTACATTTGGCGGCATAGTTATTGAGTTTGAGTTGGACTTACTCTTACTCAATTAGGTGTTCAATACTTCTCCCAAGACTCAACATGCTCATAAAAAATAAATGCTATGGTTAACTCATTCAACTAGCCTCATTAGACATTTATCAACCCAAGTCATCACATCAACTATCAACTCCTTGGTTAGGAATATTTTTTAGGATTAGCTTATGACCCATAAAAACTCTCTATCATGCATCATTCCAAATAGCTGTATTTAGGAAACAAAAGTAGAGTTAAAGCAATTAGGAATTCCACAAAATAATTAGGCTCAAATTATACTTATGCATACTCATTAAGTGCAATACGTAAAAATAACAAGAATTCATCCTAGGATTCATGTAGAAAAGTGAAATTAACTAATTCAAGTATTTAATTCATAAAACTATAATTCATACAATATTAAATAGTAATACATTAGGATTTAATAAAAACATTCAAGAGACATTCATGGAAGACTCAGTTCATTCACAACTCCATCAATTCGGGTTATGAGGCACATGAAAGAACATAATTCATGTTCTAGTTAGCCTTACATACCTAGAATTTTGAGTCTTGGAACAACTTGGAAAAACTCACAAGATTATCTTCAAACTCTAGCCTTTGTTTTCATTCAAAACGTTTCTCTAAGTTGGGAAAGGTGATTTAGCATAAAAAGGTTGAATATATATGTTTAGAAATTTATTTGGGTGTAAAAATATCAAGTTTAGGCTTTGAAAGGGTAGGAAAAGATCAAAATAATCCTTCTTAAAAAACTATCAAAATCGTCCACGTTCCGACATATGGCCCTTAGAATATTCTACGGCCCATAGGAATCAATCCATAAAATTTTGGGAAAATTTTAGGATTGATTTCATTAGCCCAAACCACGGGCTATAAAAGCACTTACGCCATATAGTTGGGTCCGTCAATTCGGAGGCTCAAAAATGGATTTTCAGGAGTTTTTCTCACGAGTTAGTATATGGGCCGTCACTCAAATCACGATCCATAAGTCATTTCGTAAGTACACCCTACTCTAGTAGTCCATAGAAAAATGGTCATAACTTCTGACTCTGAACTCCGAATGTAGTCAAATCAGTAGCGTTAGAAAGCTAATTTAAAGACCTTTAATTTTTTAGGTTAAAGGATACCTAATTATTTATGTTATAAGAGTTATAATCATTTAAAGTTAATCCTTGTATAATCTAACACTAGAAACTCAATTTATAGGAAAATTTTAAACTCGACTAAGTACTAGAGGTCCCTTGTGACCCTAATCAACTTCCAATATATAAGAATGAGTCTTGAAACATAGGTGCATGTAAGAATAGCGCTATGGGTTGTCACAAGATATACCCTTGGAATCATTCGTCCTCGAATGATGAGCAACTAGAATACCTATCAAGGAGGAATAACATCAAGAACTCAAATACTCGAATAGTCGAATACTCATACTCTAGAAATTAATTTCAACTTGATATTCAAAATTAAAAGACTTTTCTAACATCATCATTAGGAACAAATACAATAAAATACATGTATACTTAAATACTCATAAACTCAAGAGTATCAACCTAGAGATAAGAATTCAACTCAATAATGGAAAAGTAACTCAAAGAATAAAAATGAATCATTACTATCAATTTCATCATTAGGAGGAACGAATAGGTGAGGATATCTGGCCTTCATATCCTTTTCAGCTTCCCATGTGGCCTCTTCAACTGGTTGACTTCTCTACAATACTTTTACAAATGCAACCTCCTTAGTTTGCAACTTGCGAACTTGATGATCAAGGATTTGGATTGGGATCTCTTTGTAACTCAAAATTATCCTCTACTCCAATCCTTTAAACAGGCACAACCAAGGATAGATCTTCCAAACATTTCTTAAGCATAGAGATGTGAAAGATCAAATGTATGGCCACCAACTCTTATGGTAGCTCAAACGCATAAGCTTTATTTCCCACTCTCTTCACAATTTGGTAGGGACCAATGTATCGAGGACTCAACTTTTCTTTTTTGCCGAATATCATTAAAGCCTTTATGGGTGACACTTTCAAGTATACTCAATCGCTCACTTCAAACTCTAGGTCCCTTCTCCTAATATCAGTGTAGGATACATGGAGACTCTGTGCAGTTCTCAATCTATCTTGAATGATATTTACATTCTCCATAACTTGATGTACCAATTCTGGCCCAATAAACCCTACTTCACTTACCTCAAACCATCTAATCAATGATCCTCATCTCCTCCTATAGAGGGCCTCATATGGAGCCATCTAAATGATTGAATGGAAGTAGTTGTAGTAGGCAAACTCAATCAGGGGTAAGTGGTCATCCCAATTACCTTTAAAGTCTAAGACGCAGGCTCTCAACATGTCCTCTAAGGTTTGTATCATCCACTCTGCCTGACCATCAGTTTGAGAGTGGAAAGTAGTAGTAAAGTTCACCTTTGAGCCTAGGCCTTTTTGAAAGGACTTCTAGAATTGGGAAGTGAATTGAGATTCCCTATTTGATATGATGGACAAAGGAATTCCATGCAATCTAACAATATCTCGAATATACAATCGAGCATAGTCCTCTACCGTATTGGTGGTCTTTACCACCAAGAAGTGGATTGATTTAGTCATCCTATCAATAATCACCCAGATCGAATCATGTTGTTTGGGAGACCTCGGTAAGCCTGTGATGAAGCCCATATTAATTATCTCCCACTTTTATTCTAGAATTTCAAAATTTTATGCTACTTTGCATGGCCTTTGGTGCTCAATATTTACTTGTTGGAAATTTAGGAATTTAAAAATAAAGTCTGCAATGTCTCTCTTTATTCCACTCAACCAATACACCTCTCTTAAGTCATGGTACATTTTGGTAGACCCTGGATGGATGGAATATCTAGAGTTATAGGCTTCTTCCATAATCCTTTCTTGAATACCATCAATATCTAGAACACACAATCTACTTTGGTATTTTAATACCCTATCTCCCCCTTTAATGAACCCCATTACTTTCTGCTTATGTACATCATTCTTCAATGGAGTAAGATGGGATCTTAGTCTTGCTTGTCCTTCACCTCTATTACTAGAGATGATGCAGACCCATTATGCACAAGAACTCCACCTTTACTAGATTCTTCTAGTTGAACTCCCAATTGTGCCAGTCTATGAACTACTTCAGATAACTCATTTCTCTCCTCTTCGACATGGGAGGTATTGCCCATGGATAACTTTCTAAGAGCATCAACAACCATGTTAGCTTTACCTAGATGGCAGAGGATTCTCATGTCATATTTCTTAAGCAATTCAAATCGTCTCCTCTGCCTCAAGTTAAGCTCTTTCTAGGTGAAAATATATTACAGACTCTTATGGTCTGTGAATACATCGACATGTGCTCCGTATAGATAGTGACACCATAGTTTGAGAGAAAACACCACTGTTTCTAATTCCAAGTGGTGTATGTGATACTTTTCATGCAATTTGAGTTGCCTAGAAGCAGAAGCCACAACTTTACCCTTTTACATTAATATGCATCCCAATCTCACTCTCGAGGCATTACAATAAATAAAAATCTATCAACTCCATTTGGCAAGGTCAATATTAGGGAAGTAATCAACCTTGTTTTTAACTTTTGAAAACTCTTCTCACACTCGTCGAACCTTTATAACATGACCTTCTTCTAAGTTAGTCTAGTCAATTGTGCAGATTGGAAGAAAATCCTTAACCCAATCTGTAGTAGTAGCCAGCCAAACCCGAAAAGCTCCTTATGTCTATCAGAGAGGTTGTTCTAGGCCAATTCTTGACTGCCTCAATATTTTGAGTGTCCACTCATATACTATTGTCTGAAATCACATGGCCTAGGAATGCCATAGATTTGAACCAAAACTCATACTTCGAAAACATTACATATAACTCATTGTCGTTGAGAGTTTGGAGAACAATCTTGAGGTGATTGTCAAGCTCCTCTTCACCTCTTGAGTACACCAATATGTCATCGATAAATACAATCATAAACATATCAAGGTACTATTTGAACACTCTATTTATCAAATCCATGAAGGCTACCAACTCATTACCCAACCTAAAGGACATGACCAAAAACTCAAAATGTCCATAACAGATCCTAAAGGTTGTCTTTGGGACATCACATTCTCTCACCTTCAACTGATAGTAACAAGATCGGAGGTCTATCTTTGAAAAGAAAGAGGCACCCTGATGTTGGTCAAACAAGTCATTTATCCTAGGGAGAAGATATTTGTTCTTTATGGTGAACTTGTTCAATTGCCTATAATCAATACAGATTCTAGGAGACCCATCTTTCTTTCACCCGAATAGGATAGGAGTACCACAAGGAGAAGCACTTGCCCTAATAAATCCTTTATGTAGAAAATCATTCAGTTGTTCTTTCAATTGTTTCAACTCCACAGGGGCCATTTTGTTAGTTGGAATAGATATAGGTCTAATACTTGGAAGAACATCAATCCCAAAGTCGATCTCACTATCAGAAGGGACTCCAGAAAATCCTTAGGAAATACTTGAGGAAACTCACTCACAATCAGGACTGACTCAGGAGTAGGAGGCTCAACATCATCAGTCTTAATTCGCATGAGGTGGCAGATGCATCCCTTAGAGATCATCTTTCTTTGCTTAAGGTAGGAAATAAACTTACCCTTAGGCGTAACATAATTACCTTTTCACTCTATGAAAAACTCTTTTGGAAGCTGGAATTAGACAGTCCAGTTATACAATCGACAGTGGCATCACAGATGTGAAGTCGGTCCATGCGAAGAGTTATATCAATATCAGTCATTTCTAACTCAATCAGTTCAGCAAGAGTATCCCTATGATGGATGGACACCGCATAATCTCGGCTAAAATAGACTCACCAACTAGAGTAGAAATATAAAAAGGCCCAGGTAATCACGCACTCGAGGGGGATCTCAAATCTATTTGCCACATGGGGAGTTATGAAAGATAGAGTAACACCTAGATTAATCAAGGCATAACAATCAAAGGTAAATAATCAAAGCATACATGTCACAACATCTGGTGCCACTTCTTGATCCTGTTGGTTTCCTATTGTATATAGACAAGGTGTTCTTTCTCTAGTATTAGTAGTTTTAGCTTTCTGGTTACCCTTTACCAGTGGTGCAGGGGTCGAAGACTGGTACTTGTCGTCCCACTTTGGACAATTTCTCTGGAAATAACCCATTTAGCCATACTTGTAACATGCATTACTTCCCTCACGACATCTTCCCAAGTGTAACATACCACACTTACCACATGGTGGCTTACCCTGTAAACCTTGAGCCATACTAGCCTGTGACTGAGGTCCCTAATTCTGAGACTTTTGTTCATTCCAATTTCTGGGTGACGGTGCACTGGCAAATGAAGACACTAGTCCAGACTGAAACTTTCTACCATTCCCATTTCCTCTCTTCCCAATCTTATATCTAGAGGTGTTAGCCTTCTTATCTTTTTTTATCTCTTTTCTTTATCTTGTTGTGTTTCCTCCTTAGCTTGCTACACATAGATTATCAATCTACCTATGTCCATGTCACTCACAAACATAACTCCTCTCCCATATTTCTTTGGCCACTTATTCAACCAATCAATGTACAGACCCATCCTGCTTCTAATGTCTACAACCATCTCAGGAGTATAGAGAGACAACTGCATGAACTTAAGACCATACTCTTTCAACGTCATGGAGCCTTATTTCATATTGAAGAACTCTCTTACTTTGACCTCTTTCAAGTCCCTTGGGAAGAAATGCCCTTAGAAAGCTTCCTTAAACACTTCCCAAGTCAGAACTGGAACACCCTCTCCTCTGCCCTTCTTTCAATAGTCAAATCATATTCTTGCAACCCTTTGAACTAGTAGGCATCCAACTCCACTCTATCAACATTAGCCACATGCATCACCTGAAACACTTTCTAGAGCTCATCAATATAGTTCTCAAGATCCTAATTGGGTGTAGATCCAGTGAACTTAGGCGGATTCATCCTCAAGAACTCCCAAACTCTGGATGTGTCCTTAACATCCTACATGCCTGCTCTCTATCTTACAATCAGTATTGTCACATCCTGGCCAAAGTCTGGATGGCCTGATGAAGCTCAGCATTTGAGATGTCATCCTATTGTAGTTGTTTAGGGATGACAAGGTCTATGGGTTCATCCTAATTCTGGGGCTCAGGTTTGTTAGCATTCTATCTAGCAATAAGTCCTTTTCCTTTAACAATGCTTCTTAGAGGCATGATCACAATTCTTCAAATGCGTAGCAGACAAATTAGAAGAGAGCTTTCATAAAGTTTATCTTTATAGAACGAATCAGAACAAGAAATAAGTGTAACCATTCCTAACATCCTATAGCCTCCTACTTATGAAGTGTGGTGTATAATACACCCATAAACAAGACTCTACTAGATACAACTTCATAGACTCCCTAGGACACTTGAACTTTGTGGTTTGATACCACGTTTGTCATGCCCCGAGAGGGTATCCTAGATATGACCGACACTTAGAGACTATTGCTAGTCCCCAAGCGAACTGCATGACCTCATCACACTCATTCAATCAACATTTATGAATCAATAGAGGACTAAAGATAATTGATAGGTGGAAAATTACAACGTATAAATAGTCAAGTCAAATCAGTAAGACTAGTATGAAAGAAACAAGACCAAAAGTAATTATCCAAATCAAAACCAATCGCACTCTAGTCTATGAAGTCTCTATCAAACTAGTCAATGGTGCCCATGATAGACCGATGGTTACCTCAAATCAAAATAAAAAAATTTAAAAGTCTAACTCTAAAGCTATATGAGAAAATATGCATGCCTCGAACTCAAGAAAGACTCACCAATTAGCTGAAATAAGGAGAAGATCTTCAATGGAATGCATATTGATGATCTTTAGTACTTGTCTCTGCGTCATGAAAAGATGCATGTACAAATGGACATTAGTATATGAAATATACTGGTATGTAAAATGGCTGAATGAATGATGCATCAAGGTAGAATACTATCAACTCAGATAACTCAAATAAAGATATATGAAACTCAATCAGGATGTCAAATGTCTATCTAATGCAAGAATAAAGATTAGACAATGACCCATCAATACAAATCCAATCCAGTTCGTATCCAAATCCAATCAAATCAAAGTACTATCACTACAAAACCTATATGGGAGTTTCTCTTATTCGACAATAATCAATTATGAGTTAGTGATTATACAACAATCCCATTCATGTTGCCACAAACGTTTAGTACTTGCTAGGGTAAAGAACGAATTGATCCAAAATGAATACGATCAACCAAGTCCTTTATTTTTTCGATGACCTATGAAGAGGAAATTTCCAACTTAATGGTTTTAATTTTCTCCTATGTTTGGCGACGTTGTTATTGAGTTTGAGTTGGACATACTCTTACTTATTTCGGTGTTCAATACTCCTCCTAACACTCAACATGCTCATAAGTCATCAACCTATGATTAACTCATTCAACTAGTCTCATTGGATATTTATCAGTCCCAATTCATCACATTAACTATCAACTCTTTGGTTAGCAACATTCTTTAGGATTAGCTCATGCCTCATAAAAACTCTCTATCATGCTTCATTCTAACACGTAGTATTTAGAAAACAAAAGTAGAGTTAAAATAATTAGGAATTTCATATAATCTTTAGGCTCATTATACTCGTGCATACTCATTAAGTGCAATATGTAAAACTAACAAGAATTCATCCTAGGGTTCATGTAAAAAAGTAAAATCATCTAATTCAAGTATTTAATTCATAAAAACTATAATTCATACAATATTATATAGTAATACATTAGGATTTAAGATAAAAATTCTAGAAATATTCATGGAAGACTCAATTCATTCACAACTCCATCAATTCGAGTTATGAGGCACATTGAAGAACATAATCCATGTTCTAGTTAGCCTTACATCCCAAAAATTTTGAGTTTTTGAACGGCTTTGAAAAACTCACAAGATTATCTTCAAACTCTAGCCTTTTTCTCCATGCAAATGCTTGCTCTAAGTTGGAGAAGGTGATTTAGTGTAAAAAGATTGAGTAGATATGTTTAGGAATTTATTTAGGTGTCGTCAAGTTTAGGCTTTGCAAGTGTGAAAAAAGATAAAAATAATCCTTCTTAAAAAATTATCAAAGTCATCCACCAACCCACCTATGGCCCGTAGAAACTTCTACGACTCGTAGGAACCAATCCATAAACCTTTAGGAAATATTTTGAGGTTTCTGGATCGATTTTATGAGCCCAAACCACGACCTGTAGAAGAACTTATGGCCCGCAGTTGGGTCCGTCAATTCGGGGGCTCATATATGGATTTTCAAGAGACTTTCCCATGAGTTAGCAGACGGATCGTTACTCAAACCATAACCCGTAAGTCATCTCATAAGTACATCCTGCTCTGGAAATCCACAGTAAAATGATCATAACATTTGACTCTAAACTCTGAATAAGAATAAATTAGTGGAGTTGAAAAGCTAATTCGAAGAACTTTCATTTGGTAGGTCATAGGCCACCTAATTCTTTGGGTGTTAAGAGTTATGATCATTCAAAGTTCACTCTTGTATAATCTAACACTAGAAACTTAATTTATAGGAAAGTTTTGAACTCGGCTATGTACTAGAGGTCCCCTGTGACCCTAATCCACTTCCAATGTGTAAGAATGTGTCTTGAAACATAGGTCCATGTAAGAATAGAGCAATGAGTTGTCACATTTGTACCTACATTATTTATTAATAAAATTATGTTTCTTTATAATTTATTTGTTATTGTAATTTATTTTCGATCACTTTAAAATTTATTGCAAACAAGCTGACACGCTCAGTGGGACCAAATATGTCCTTCATCTCTTTTCTCATAAATCAAATATGCAAATCTGAAGGCATCAATTATAGAAAAATGAGTACTTCAAGTCCTATCTTTGAGTTTCATCAAGTCTACACTCCTACAAGCTTTGAAGCCGAGGTCATTTGTAGACATCGAAAATTTGTAGGACTCTACAAGATAAGTCCTATTTCAGTTAGCATTTCTTGGAGACTATTGTACCCTGAGCCCTAATTCATGCCTATATAAAGGGTATTATATTCCCTTGAAAAGAAATCTTAAATATTCTACAAATATTTGGGATAATTCATAAAGAGATCAAAATATTTTCAAAGAGATCAAAATCTCAAATATCCCATGAATATCGCATTTCGATAAATACACCACTTACGATCCTCGAATCACAGAGAAATCTTATGAGAGAAGAATCAAGGAGAAATAGTTTTATACCTACATTAGTTATGAATAAAATTATGTTTTTGAATATTTTTTTGTGATTGTAATTTATTTTTTATCACTTTAAAATTTATTGCAAATAGAGTTGTAACTTTTTGGAAGGGTTGTGATTTTTCTAAAGTGATTACTATAATACCCTATCTTAAAAATAAATGTAATATATTTTAAAAGCAGATAGTTTTTACAATGAAGGACTGTGACTTTAATTTTTCGAAGGTTGTGACTTTTTAAAAAAATTGTGACTTTTTTGAAGAGTTATGAAATGTGACTTTTTCAAAACGTTTTGACTTTTTCAAGGAGTCCTGGTTTTTTTGAGAAGTTATGAATTTTTCAAAGAGTTATGATATTTTCGAAGGGTTATGACTTTTCCGAAGGGGTGTGACATTTTTGTAGGATTGTTACTTTTTTAAAGGGATTTTCAAAAGGTTGTGACTTTTTTAAGTAGTTGTGACTTTTTTGAAAAGTTGTGACTTTTTTAGGGTTTATGACTTTTTTTGAAGGGTAAACTAATAAAATACTATAATTATTAAGTTCTTTCTATATAAAAAATTTTGCATTATCAATTTATTTCAAAAACTTATATTAATCTAATATTGTCAAAGTCCTAGTTATCTTCAATAATATTTTTGGATCATAACATTATTTCTTGATATAATTAGCTTGTCAATAGTGCTTGAGCTCCGTAATTTGAATAGAAAATTACTATAATACCCCCAACTTAAATATCAATTTAACATACTTTTTATATATAATATTATATTTATTTTATTATATTATATTTTTTTGAAAGCGAATACTTTTTTACATTGAAGGATTATGACGTTTTCAAGGAGTTGTGATTTTTTCGAAAAGTTATGACTTTTTTGAAGAGTTGTGTCTGTACCGAAAGATTATTAATTTTTCGAAGGGTTATATCTTTTTTGAAGAGTTGTGACTTTTTTGAAGGGTTGTAACTTTTTCGAAGGGTTGTGACTTTTCTAAAGAGATTACTATAATACCCCAAATTAAAAATTAATTTAATATATTTTAAAAGAGAATAATTTTTTCACATTGAAAGATTGTGACTTTTTTTGAAGGTTGTGACTTTTTCAAAAGGTTTTGACCTTTTCAAGGAGTTGTGAATTTTTTAAAGAGTTATGATGTTTTCAAAGGATTATGACTTTTCTGAAGGGGTGTGACATTTTTCTAGGTTTGTTACTTTTCAAAGAGTTGTGACTTCTTTGAAAAATTGTGACTTTTTAAAAAAATCATAACTTTTTCGAAGGATTATGAGTTTTTTGAAGGATAAACTAATAAAATACTCTAATTTTTAAGTTCTTTCTATATAGAAAATTTAGCATTATCAATTTATTTCAAGAACTTATATTAATGTTGTATTTGTCAAAGTCCTAGTTATCCTCAATAATATTTTTGGACTATAAGATTATTTCTTGATATAATTGACTTGTCAATAGTGCTTGAACTTCCTAATTTGAATAGTAAATTACTATAATACCTCCAACTTAAAAATCAATTTAATATACTTTTTATATTTTATATTATATTTATTTAATTATACTATATTGAAAATAGATAATTTTTCACATTGAAGGATTGTGACTTTTTCAATGAGTTATGACTTTTTCGAAAAGTTATGACTTTTTTGAAGAGTTGTGCCTGTACCGAAGGATTATTACTTTTTCGAAGGTTTGTGACTTTTTGGAAGAGTTGTGACTTTTTCAAAGGGTTTTGACTTTTTCGAAGGGCTGTGACTTTTTTGAAAGGTTGTAACTTTTCTAAAGAGATTGCTATAATAGCTCAACTTAAAAATCAATTTAATATATTTTAAAAGCGAATAATTTTTATGTTGAAGGATTGAGACTTTTTCTAAGGTTGTGACTTTTTCGAAGAGTTATGAATTGTGACCTTTTCAAAAGATTTTGACTTTTTCTATGAGTTGTGGTTTTTTTGAAAAGTTGTGAATTTTTAAACGAGTTATGATGTTTTCAAATGGTTATGACTTTTCCGAAGGGGTGTGACATTTTTATAGGATTGTGACTTTTACAGAGGGATTTTGAAAAGGTTGTGACTTTTTCAAGGTGTTGTGACTTTTTCGAAAAGTTATGACTTTTTTTAAGGGTTATGACTTTTTTTAAGGGACATGATTTTTTTGAAGGCTAGTGACTTTTACGAAGGGTTGTTACTTTTTCAAATAGTTATGATTTTTTTGAATGGTTGGGACAGATTAAAATACCGTTTAATTAGAAACGATGTCTTTTGAGTTTTATTAATATCTAATAATTTATTTAATTAATTTTTAAATATTAAATTATTTAAAAATAAATAAATAAAAATTATGTGAGAATACCATGTAGGCGGAGCTAACATTCTCTTTTATATGTATATACACAACTAGTTATAGAGTGCAGAAAATTATAGAAGATGGACAATTATTGCACTGTCAAGTGAAAGGCCATCTGACAGATTGTAAATGCCTACTCACAATTATACATGGCATCAATATAGGAGAGTAAAGAGAAACCACTATAGAATGTTTTGAAAGACTTTGCCCAAGGTATCAATATGCCTTGGATAATCTGTGTGGAGATTTATGTATCCACATGGTAGAATGTCAGGTGTCCAATACAATTTGCATAAATTTAAGATTTCTCTAGTTGTATGGGATATCACTTGTTGAACGAGCTTACTTGGAAGTAGGACAACTACACCTGGATAAACAAACGACAAGTCACTAATAGAATTTGTAGTTGACTAGATAGAGCACTTGGAAACCATGAATGCATAATGAAATGGACTACGTAGTGGTTCAGTGTGAGGTGCCAAGCATATCGGATCACTCACCTATGATCCTAAACCAGAAGAATACCAAAAGCAACATTAAAGTACCTATCAGGTTCTTTAACACTTGGGCAGAGAATACACAGTTCCAAAAATTAATATAAAAGTTTTGGATGAATAGAGATAGTGTAAAATCTATGAAGGAAATTTGGTACAAATTAAAAATTATGAAAATACTCCTTAAAAGACTCAACAATGAAGAATTCAAGAGTGTAAAGCAGAAGATAAAGAAAGTTAGGAGTGATCTGTTCAGTATACAACACCAAATGAAATATCACTATATTGATAGTTTGCAAAATCAGGAGAAGACCACAACGCAAGATTTGGGAAATGGTTAGGAATTGAAGAAAGCATTATCAAACAAAATTCTAGGGCGAAATGGATTCAATTGGGGGACTCCAACTCAAAGTATTTCTCCACTGCAATGAAAGAACGAGTCCAAAAGAAGTAAATTTTGAAACTCACATCTATAGAAGGAACCAAATTAGAGAAACAAGGTGACAGAGGAAAAGAGGTTATTGCTTTATAAACCAGCTTAATGGACTCCTCAAACTCCTCAATTCCGACTATAAACAAACTTATCAGGAAATGAGGACCAGGACTAAATCAAGCACAAAGGCTTAATCTATGTACACTAGTGACTGAAAGGGAAATTGAAGACAACATGAAAGCTATTACTAATGAAAAAGTCCCAGGTATTGCTGAACTCAATGGAGTTTTCTTCAAAATAATGTGGCAGAAGATAAATCACAGATGTTAGAAGCAACAAAATATTTTTATTCTACTGAGAAGATTTACAGACCCATAAACTACAAAGCCATAACTCTTGTGCCGAAAACCTCCCATACAGTAACTATCAAGGAGTATTGTTCCAAAGCTTGTTGCACTGTGATCCACAATCTCATTTTTAGGATCCTTGCTACTCGATTACAGAAAGTCATTCCAAGTATAATTTATGATAACACAAGCAAGGTTCAAACCAGGGAGGAAGATGAGATTACATTATTTTGGCGTGTCATGCATATTTGTACTTTTACTTTTGAAGCAAATATTTTGATTACACAACAATATAGAGCTACAATTTGACACTGACAACATGACGGTGAATTTAGAATGAGTTCAATCAAACTTATTGTTTTAAGTCTGAACATGTATATATATGCAGAACACATTTGAAATGCATACACACAGTACAATTAAACCCATTTTAAACTAACTATTTTTCTATAATAAGACGAGTAACAAGAGAAAGATAATAATATTACTTACAAATTATTCTTCATTATTTATTCCACTTTTCACTTCATATGGATAACTCATTATTCAATGTTGATGTTGTAATCAGTTGCTCGTACTTGTCATAGAACAGTATGTTACCAATGCTTTATCTTGATATTCTTCTAGTTTAATTACACTAATATATAATCAAAACAAGGTTACAACTCGCCTTTTTTGGGTCAAAAACTGAAATGGGTGATAATGATTGTTGTCGATCTTCAATTGAGTTATTAGAAACCTATGGTAAAAGAGGCAGAATATTACAATCAAAACAACTAAGTAACAATGCTATCTACAAAAGATTATTTCTACGAACAAATTTATTTACCTGCTCATCACTAAATAATTTTTTGTTTGAGCCAAGAGTAATACCCAAAGAACCTATATACGCTAGTATATTTGCCTTTACTTTATCATCTATTTTTACTTCCATATTCATATTTGCTTCAAACTATTTTTTGCTCATCATTTCTGTATCCTCCTCTGTTTTCGATAACTTCTGATCCATAACTTCAAGTTATTCTTTTGCTTCAGACAACTTTTCCTCCGTCTCAATGTCATGCCCCGAGAGGGAATCCTTGGCATTGTCGTTACTCAGAAACTCTTGCTAGTCCCCAAATGAACCACTTGGACTCATAACATTCATTCAATCACAATCTAACCGTGGAAAACTTCAACAATCAAGAATACCTTACTAGAAAGTAATAATTAAATCAACAATCAAAGGACAAAGGTCAACCAATCTATCCATCAACTAAAGAAGACTAGTATGAAAGAAACTAACAAAAATTAATATTCAATCACAACTCAACAATCTAGTCTATGAAGCCTCTATCCATCTGACTAAGTGGTGCCAATGACAGATCCATGACTACCTCAAAATAGAATAAAAGCAAGTCTAAACTCTAATAGCTAAATAATAATAATGCAAAAATTCTCCGAAAGCAAGGAGGTGTTACCAATCAGCTGAACACGAATAGATCCTCAACGATGCGCTCGTTGATCTCTAATACTTGTCTCTACATCATTAAATGATGCAGGACCAAATAGGCGTTAGTACGTAGAATGTACGAGTATGTAATATGACAAAAAGAAACATACACCAGGAATGAATAATATCAACTCAGATAGTCTCAATCATGAAGGCAAGAACTCACTCAAGTATCATAAGTATAAAGTATGAATAAATTATAGAAAATGACCAATCATATACAATCTCATCCAATCATTCGAAGTACTATTAAGACATATATGGGAGTTTCTCTAACCGACAACCATCACCTATGAGCCAGTGATGATACAACAAAGCAATGTCATTACCACATCTATCAAATACCTTACCAGTGTAAAGGACATCCCATTAGTGGATCTACAATAATAACATCAAGTCCACTTTTTGGGACAATAGAGAAACATCCGGTCTTACGGTTCAATCCTCTCCTACACTGGCTACGGTGTTATTGAGTTTGAATTGTACTCACTCTTAATCAATTCGGTGCTCAATACTCCTTCCAAGACTCAATATGATCATAAGACATTAATACCTTCAGTTAACTCCTTCAATTTGTCTTATTGGACATTAATTAAATCAATTCATCACATCAACTATCAACTCTTTGGTTAGGAACATTCTTTTAGGACTAGTTCATGACTCATAAAGACTCTCTATCATCCATCATTCCAACTCATACTATTCAGGTGCAAAAGTAGAATTAAAATATTTATGAAATTTGTAGAGTCTTCAGGCTCAAGTCATACTTATGTACACCCATTTAAGTGTAATATATGAAAATAACAAGAATTCATATAGAAAAATAACATAATCTATTTTAAGTGTTTAATTCATAAAAACTATCATTCATGCAAGATTATATAGGAACACACTAGGATTTAAGAAAAGCTTTCAACAAACATTCATAAAAAACTCAATTCGTTCACAATTCAATCAATCTAGGTTATGGGGTACATAGAAGAACATAATCCATGTTTTAGTTAGCCTTACATACTTTGAAGAGAAAAATCTCTTGAAGAAACCTTTGATTTGCACTTGAATATGAAGAACCCTAGCCTCTTCTTTGGGAGAATTTTGAATGACAAATTCTAATGTTTTCAAGAATTTTTGCATTAATGAGAGACTATTAGGATATATGATAGGTTAGGAAAGTTAATTAGGGGCAAAAGGTTAAAAATAACCTTTTGGGAAAGTCAAATAGTCATGAAAATTGAAAAATGACCTTTTGATGAGTTTCGGCGGTTAAAACGATTGTCTAGAGGCCCATCGCCAAACCATTCGGCGGTACGCCGAATGGGGACTCCTAGTTGTACTTTGTTTTATAGTTTCTCAGATATTTCAGAATGTTTCGGTGGTCAAATTTGGCAGATTGCCAAATGCCTTCGGTGAATCACCGAATTTGACAGTTCGAATACATTTCAGTAAAATGGTCGTAAATTTTTACATTGAACTCTAATTAAAGAGGAACTAGATGTGTTGGAAATATAATTCAAAAATATTTAATTTGATATATTATGGGTCACCTAACTCATTATGTGTTCAGAGCTATGGCCATTTGAAGTTGACCCTTCTATGAACTCATACTGAAACTTAGCCGGTTGAAAAGTTTTGAACTTGACTTTGCCTTGGGTGTCCCTCATGAACTCAAACCACATCCAACACACTTCAAATACTTAGAAAAGGATCTTAACATATATTTACAACCATGAAGTTATTGGTTCATCCAATTTCATAAAATTTCATATCAAAACTTAATCGGTAAGGAAGGTTTCATCTCAACTTTGTGTTAAAGGATCTTTGTGACCTTTATTTATATCAAATATATTATCCTACTATAGAATAAGATTTAATACCTATATTCAAGGTTTGAATCACTCGGTATCATCCCATACACATAAGAAGAAAGTTTGAATCTTAGCATAGAAGGTTTCAAGGTTTTACAATATCTTCCCCTTGGGATCATTCATCCTCGAATGATGATTAGGCACAAGACTCAATCATTCAAACAATCAAGAATTCTAAGCATCCCATCATTCATCTTAAGAAGGACACATCAATTCGAGTTAAGAATAGAAATATTACCTTAAACGTCATCATTGATGGGCACGAATAGATGTGGTTATTCAGATTTCATATCTCCCTCATCTTCTCATGTAGCTTCCTCAGTGTATTGGTTCCTCTACAATACTTTGACCGAGGCAATATCTTTGCTTCTCAACTTGCAAACTTGACGATCAATAATTTGTACTGAAATCTCCTAATACGATAAGCTATTTTTAACTACAATACTATCAATGGAGATTACCAATGAAGGATTTCCCAAATGTTTCTTCAACATTGAGACATGGAATACCAGATGAATAGTGGCTTACTCTGAAGGCAAGTCTTACTCACAAGCGACATTTCCTACTCTCGTCATAATCTGGTATGGGCTAATGTATCGAGGAGTTAACTTTCCTTTCTTCCCAAATCTCATGAAACTCATCATGGGTATCACCTTCGAGTATACCCAGTCATCCACTTCAAACTCTAAATCTCGCCTTCTCACATCAGTATAAGACTTTTGATGGTTTTGTGCAGTCTTCAATATCTCTCAAATGACCTTTACCTTTTCCATCGATTGATGTACTAAATTTGGACCAATAAACTCAATTTAACCAACTTCAAACCACCCAATTGGTGATCTACATCTCCTCCCATACAAAGCTTCATATGGATATGGAACCATCTAAATGCTTTCATGATAACTATTATTATATGTGAATTCGATGAGATATAAATAATCATCCCAATTACCCTTAAAATCAAGGACAAAATCTCTCAACATGACCTTCAAGGTCTGAATGGTTCGCTCTGTCTGACCATCTGTTCAATGAAGAAAGGTTATACTGAGATTCACCTTTGAACCTAGTCCTTTCTGGAAAGCTCTCCAAAATTGGGATGTGAATTGAGCTCCTCTGTTTGAGATGATAGACAAGGGAACTCTATGCAATCTAAAAATCTCTTGAATGTACAATCCGACACAATTCTCTATAGTGTCAGTAATCTTAACTGCCAAAAAGTGAGCCAATTTTATCATCCTATCAATAATCACCTGTAACAACCCGAAAATTTTCAAAATCTACTTATGATTGACATTCTATGATGTACTACAAGTCATGGTTGAGTTTTGGTAGCCACGGGTTGAGTTTAAGTGGACGAATGCAAGTTGGGCTAGTTAGTGGCCTAGAGGGACAATTTTGGCAGTGTACTTCAAATAGTTATAACTTTTTATGTGGAATGAATCATGTGGTCTACAACATATAAAATTGAATCTCTTTGAGTTAGATTTGCAACACAACTGGTTTCACTTAATTTGGAGTTCGGATGAGGGAGATATGGCCCAAACAGTGAGACTGTCTGAAATTCGGAAGACATTGAAGATAGGCTCAGAAAAGTGGCTAAGGGCAGGGCCACGGGCCCTGAAACTTTGAACGGTCTGTCTGGGGTGTCGTCAAGTGTTCCAGTGAGATAGGGATGGCCTGGAACCACCCCTAAGCCAAGTGTAGGGCCACGATACCTTGAACGGCTCGTTTGAGCCCAAACAGACCATCTACTATCCCGTCAAGTGGGACAGTAGCTTGGACAAGCCAAGCCTGGTTTTGAGGGAGTAAGTGTAGGCTCACGGGACCCTTACATGGCCAGTCAACCTCTAAACGGTCCGTCAAAGTGCTCGTCAAGTGTTACAGAAAGTCCTCCGAGAGTTCGCGCTGAAACTTTGACTAAGTGTTGTCTGATGGAGGACCCAAACGGACCGTATAACCACTAGACGGCACTGTAGAAGCTGTTTCACCTTGCTTGGTCTCGAAAAGTTACATTTTATTAATGGTATTTTCGTGATTTAACATTTTCTTAAGCCCCTTTTTGGTACCCTAAGGTCTCCTAAACCCCTAA
>JBCEWC010001632.1:0-39534 GCA_038996855.1 Solanum aculeatissimum | reverse complement strand
AGTAAATTTGGGTGGGTCAAGACCCAACCCGATTTTTAATGCAGCCCATTTTAATCTCTCCAATTTCAGCCCAACCCACCCATTTGACGCCCCTAGTCTGATTGCAAAATCAGTGATATTTCTTAAGCGAAGACGAAGATGATCTCCCACAGTTTCTATCTTTCCTTTCTTATGGTGAAGTTGTGTCATTATTTTAACTGTACCTTATACTATTGGAAGCTCTTGTACTTGTTTAGACTAGAATCGTTGGGGGTGTTAGAGGTATTTTTTTTCAAAAAGTTGAATTGAATTTTTAACCTTGTATTGGTATATTCAAAGAACTTTTCAGTTTATCTTCTGTTTCATTCATTTTTTACAGTATTTAATTGGTTAAAAATTAAGAATTCTTCTATCTAGGTGCATGTTAAAATAGGTGGTTGCATGACTCAATGGATTGGATCGTGACAATCACACTTCCTCAATTATATAAAAATCGATCAAAAAAATAATAATTTTGCTCATCTTTCGTATGGCTCATTACTGCAATTTGCAACACTCATTTAGTTTATCCCATAATTTTCTTTTCATTCATTAAAAAAAAAAACGACAATACTTTCTTGATAAATAATATTACAATTTCAAAATCAATAATAGATAACTACTACTCAAACCCTAAAATTTCCTCTTTTTTTAATATCTTTTTAGCTTCAGCATCTCACAATACATATTAAAAATCACAAAATTATACACTATTTTAATTTATTTTACTTATTTTTAATTTTTATTTTATTTTCTTAAATTCCATGTTTTAAGTCAAAACGAAGAAAACGCATAAAAGGAAACAGAGTTGAAATTGACCAGTCATAAATAACTCATAATTACTCTCATACTCCCTTCGTCTAACTTTACTTGACTCCTATTGATTTGACACAAGGATTAAGAAGTGGTAAATGACAAGGGTAATTTTACCAAATCACCCTTTGAATGTAATTAATGCAATGTATTGAAAAATGTAATAGGAAAATAACCATAACTAATGACAAGGGTAAATTAGGAAGTAAGTGTAAAATTATCTCTTGATTTCATAAACTGGACAAGTATTATTGGACATCCTAAAATAGTATAAGGATCAAGTAAAAATAGACAAAAAAAATATTATTTATCGAATTTAAATTATATATATTATCTGTATAAATAAAAAAAATTATTTTTTTCATAAAATACACCAGAAATCTCGCCGGAAAAAGGTAGAGCATATCCCCATCACGTGCAACATAAAATTTTACACAAATTTCATAGTAATATAATAGTTAATTTCATTTCTTTCAATGTAATCTCACCTCATCAACATTAATTTATTTGAGGTAAATATTAATATATAATTAACTTTTTTGCTACCAAACAAAAATAATATCTTTTCTAAATTCACTTCCATGACGACTAGGTCCTTTTGATATGACTATTAATTCAACTATTATTCATATCTCACTTCTCTCTTAATCATGCAATACTTTATTAATGTGTTGGATCTAGGTCAATTTTTTTTAATAACAATAATGTTTTGATCAGCTTATGCATATTTTAACTAATTGTATATATACTGATATTTAAAAGGAATAATGATCTAATTATACTATTTTATTTATTATATCTTTCATTATTTCTATCTATTTTCAAAAACTTCAAAAATCTCTTATTTTCATTCGGATACATTAATTTTGATTCTTAAATTATCTCTGTGTTCAATGTATCATGCTTTAAATATTACCTGTTGATACTTAAAAATCCTAATTTTTGTATCAGAAACTGAATTAATGTATTCAGACTATCACTTTTTTTAAAGAAATTTCTGTAAATTGAAAAAAAGTAGAAAGATATAGTATGTAAACCCTACTATTTAAAATCTTAATATTTTATGATGTTCACTCACTTTACTCTAAAGGTTATTTTAATCATCTATACTTTTTGGTCAACAATACCATGCTAAGTCAAGTCAAGCTAGTAGCCTCTAGTATCTACTTAGCTAGTTTGTTAAAGTAAAAATAAGTGAGATGAAGATCTAACATGTTCACCAAAATCGTGAAGTTGATTCCAATTTTTCAACATACACTATTTGAGTAGTTTGTCATGTTAGTAAAATTGATGTGGGGTACTTGTGAGTGTGAGATGGGACAAAAGTAGACTCAGAACATCGACTATTATTAAATTGAACTAAATAAATTTTAAATTTTGACTCCGTCTTTTTATTAATTAAAGATTATAGAGATTGTATAGAGAAATGTTTCCATTGTAGTTATATTAAAATGACAAGGAGATAATAAGATAACATGGGCTTGCGTGCTATTACTGACACAAAAGAGGCCCGCAAAGTTGGCTGATAAACAAAGGGCAAAATTATCCCCCACCCACACCACAACCCCATACCCTATGTGTGTTAACTCCTACTTGACTTTCTAATGTAAACTCCTAATTTAGGAAACATAAGGAGAAGGATGGGTGCAACATATTTGACATATGGTGTGTGACTAATTTTAATATGCATGGGAGGAAGGGGTAAAACGAGAATTGAGATAATTTTTTTTTTTTGATACTGTGATAAAGAATGAATCTTAGGTCTAACTAACCTACAAAACCATCTCAAAAGACGAGGATTATTGGTCAAATCATATTAAAGAGATCATAAAAAGTAAATTAATGTATAAGATATTTCTTTGTGTTTCCCTGTCTTTCATTACTTAAGTCAAAAGCCTCAGCATAAGATCATAATCACCTCGCACCTATTATGAATATTATGTTGTAATACTTACATTATAAATCAAATTTTATTGTATTCACATCTAGTTAGATTTGCTTCCCCATCGTTATTCAATGAGAACATATAATAGACTCATAGGATTTATGTGAAGGGATAGGGATGACTATGATTCTGGGAACAAACTCCAGACGAATATGAAGTTCATGGATATAAGTTATGCCTTAGAATGAAAGACGATCTTGAATCAACTTTATCTATGAATAAAAAATCTAAAAGTAATGCAATTTTGAATCTCATAAAGAGTTCGATCTTGGTTGGTTCAGGGCGAACATTAATTGCCTACTCAACACATGCAAGTCGAATAGAAATTAAAACAATGCCTCTAATAGCGGAGGGGTGAGCCAAGCGTAAGAATCTGCCCTTGAAAGGGAAAGAACAGCTGAAAATAACTGCTAATACTCCATAGGTTGAGGGGAAAAATTCATCCGTGTAGGGCTCAATTCTGATTAGCTAGCTAACAAGTGAAGTAATAGTTAATTAAAGTGATGTTCAATAGCTTGTCCCAGAGGATAATTAGTCACACTAGGATTGATACTATACTCATGGACTTCCATCTTAAATATATATACATATATAATAATTTTAAATATATTTTATCAATTTTCAAATCTTGAATCTGTCACCGTCCCAAATGCTATATAGATTTCTCTCACTCCCTCTATTTAAAAACAAGAATAGCCCACTGCTTTCTCCCATGCACTTGTCTTGTTCACCTCCAACACTCCTTCCTTAGTGTTTTTTTAATTTCCTCTTCATGGCCTCCTTATCTCTCTGTCCATAATTAACTTGTCTCTTTCTCTCTTCTTCTCTTCTTTTTAAACTCCCTCTCCCACAGAAAACTCTCAATTCATTTCCAAGATTCTATCTGACATCTCACTTAGTCACTCTCTCTCCCATTTTTTTCTTCTGTCCCCTTGGTTTGATTTCGGTATATAATGTCAAGCAGAAGATCACGTTCCAGAATAAGCGATGATCAAATCGCTGATCTTGTTTCCAAGTTGCAACAACTTATTCCTGAGATTCGCAATAGGCGTTCTGACAAGGTATATATCATCGTCAATGATTAAAAAATTATTTATACTGTCAATGTACATATATGATCCTTATTTTTACTACTACATGTTTAGTCTTTTTCTTGTCTTTGTTTTTTCACTTATATGTGAATGTATTAATTTCCAAGAAACTTCCCAAATTAATTTTGTGTGGCCTTTAATTTCTTTTCCATTTAGAGATAAGTTTTGAGGGTGACATTTTCATGCCCACTAGTATAGCCCCACAAGCCCTCATTAATTTTAATTCAAAAGTAGTTGTCTTACTCGTTGTCTCGACGCATTTTATTTTCTACATAATATTTTATTTTATCAATAAAATAACTTATATATATGAAACGAGGAGATGATTCTTAACTATATTTGATAAATACAATGAATAGCTTTCCCAAACAGGAATGTAAGATGAAGGCAAGAACCTAATAGCCGACAACCTTGTCAGCAGTCTTACTTGACCTATTGAGTTACCACTATACGGTTTTTGACCGCTAATTAACGAGACGAGGTGGAGTCCGTTCTGGATGTTTCTGCGATTTAGAAGTTCTCGTGAAGAGAATAAGATGTTTCTCCAATATAATTTTTTATTTTTTTAAAAAGTGAAAATTACACTCATGATACGTGATAGCTATGTAATATTCTTGATTTCGTCTTTAGAAAAAAAGAAGAAAATATTAAATTGGAATTAGTTATCCTCTTATGTAAGTTAGCATCCCACACCTCATATATAATATATAGTATCTTCCTTGAAAGTGACCTATATATAGACATGCACTCTTTGCCAACATTATTTAAGCCGCAATCTAAGTTGCTCACCCTTTAAAATTGTTGTCGCACTCATGCTAGATTCTTTAAAATTCACTATTTTTAAAGTATTGATCGAACACCATTAGTCGACATTTTTGAAAATTCTTAGTAACATAGGTTACAATAACAATAATAATATATAGTAGTAATAAACCTGGTTATGATTTTACAAATAGATCAGAGTCTGAATAGAGTGGAGTCTTTATAAATTATCATTTGTTGTCCACTCTAGTCGTTCTTTCATACCTAGTATTTACGGGTTTTGGGGATGATATCTTTTAGATGAAGGTCTGCGTACATTTTATCCTTCCCAGACCCAACTTGTGAAATTTCACTGGATATGTTACGATGTTGTTGTTGTAGTCTGAATAGAGAAGAGTATACTGGCTTTACCTTTTGTGTGGAGATAGATAAATTATTTCTGATAAATCCTCGACTAAGACTAAAGTCATCAAATATTATCTAGTTTCTAACATTCTTTTTTAAAAAAAAAAATTAAATTAAATTAAACAGGTTTCAGCTTCAAAAGTGCTGCAAGAGACTTGCAACTATATAAGAAATTTACACAGAGAAGTGGATGGATTAAGTGAGAGATTATCACAACTTTTGGAATCAACTGACAGTGATAGTGCTCAAGCTGCCATTATTAGAAGCTTACTTATGTAGCTATTAATTAAATAGCTCATATTCTACATTTCTTATTATTAAGATGGAGCTGTTATATTATTATTAATTAGGGTTTTTTTGGCCACTATATAGGTCAAAATCAATTTCTATTTTTTTGTTTTTCAAATTTTTAATAGTTTTTATTTTATGTTGTATTGTTGTATCCATCTGTTTTAAGAGCTGATGCTTCTTTGATCTCAGCCTTCTTTTTTAAGTATATAAGTATTCCAGATATTTTATCGTGCTCTGAATGTTATGTTATGTACGCCTTTTCTATTATTTTCTATGACTTAATTGTTATGTCTTGTTTGTTGTTGTATTCTCCTTTTCAAACAATTTTATTGTGTGTTATTTAAGTTGAGAATTTTTCGAAAATGATCTTTTCTATTTTCATGAAATAGGGTTAAGTTTGCATACATTTTACTTTCTCGAGATTCTAATTAATATATTAGATATGTATGTTATTGTTGTTATTGTGTGATATCTTTTTTTCCCTCTAGTTATTTATTAACCTATATTAGCAATGTGACCTGTTGAATTGTGTGATCATTCAATCTAAAAACTTAACTGTCGGAAAAATTATATTTTATTTGTGTAATTTGTATTGTAAAAAAATAATATAGTTACATGAGAAATGAATGGACTGAATTACACTTGAATTTGCGTTGTTACAGAAACTACCTTTTTTTTAAAATTTATATTGTATTTTCTTATACTAATTAATTAAAAATGGAATTAAGGAATTAATTTTATTTACATGTTTAATAATAAGTTATATTCACCATTAATGTTACCCTCGAAATATGGAAAATTTGTCTGATGAATATTTTTCATTGAAATAATAATTTTACTCTTAAATCTTAATTAAGTTTTGGAAATTTAGAAATATAATACTAGTTTGCTTCAAGTGATTTGTAACA
This sequence comes from Solanum aculeatissimum, assembly GCA_038996855.1. NCBI lineage: Eukaryota > Viridiplantae > Streptophyta > Magnoliopsida > Solanales > Solanaceae > Solanum > Solanum aculeatissimum. Next base: position 33,301 of record JBCEWC010001632.1, on the reverse strand, counting down.
GTTCATCGTAAGATGAGAAGTCTCACATCAATTAAATACAGGAGAAATGTTGAGTATATAAATAAACATCTTTTACCTACTAATAATACATTTTAAAGCCGTATGGACGTAGATTCAAAGCGGTAAATATCACTAGCGAACTCGATTGCCAGAGAGCGGAATACTAAATTTGATTAATGTCCATAAATATATAATTTTTTAATTGAAAAAAAGAGGAGTATCTCATGTGAAAGAGATGGGATGATAATAATATTTGGTGAGGCCAAGTCACTATTTGTTAATGATTTATTAATCAAGATGAAATTTGAAAATTGTAACAAAAAAATAATAATAATAAATTGTCCTATCAAATATTAATTGGACCTTGTAGGTCAACCTTTGATGTCAATGATTCTCTTCTTGTCAAATAAATGTCTTATTCGTACTAAAATTAAGATATTTCAATTAATCCAAAATTCTTTGTTTTATTTTTTTGGCATATATATTCCGTTTTCCTTGCCTAATTAAAAAAAGTAAATAATTGCAATATAAATAATTTTTTATACAATATATCATGTTTCTAAAAAGATACTTATAAGTAATTCTTAAATAATTTTTATGTTAAGTTCACAGAGTACTTTTTTCTTTGAGAATTCCTCGTTTTCTTTCGTGTGAATTTCTAGCGATGAATTTCAAACATGTTGGGCCCTATCTATTCCATCTCGATACGTTCCTCAAAAAATTCGATTCAGGCAGATTCTTCTCCCAACTAACGAAGAGATCTTGGTGGATCAGAATTGCCACATATAAAATTGAGCACAATTTTGTAAAATAATAGCCCACTTGTTTCTCGAGAAGAAATGAAAAATATGTTCAATATCATTTGGTTGACCCAACCTCTGATCTGTAATTTTGAAATTAAGATAGATTCATTTGCTATGACAAATAAAGGTAATTTAATACTTTTTTTTGTCTCATTTTATGTGACACATTTTCACTTGGCATGGTGTTTAAGGAAAAAATGAAGACTTTTAAAACTTATGGTCTAAAACAATTCATAGATATTTATGTGACCGACAATTATTTCATCAAGGATAAAAGTTAAATTTTAAAATTAAATCGTTTCCAATTAAAGTAAGATGACATTCTTTTGAGAACAGATAAAAAAATGTGTCATATAAAAATGGAACAGAGAGAGTAGTATAAAAAGCTTTTGCACTGTTGATAGATGATATTAGTTAAACTCAATATAATATGATGTCGAATTTACATAATTATATTAAATAAGATATTTTTTGTCATTCGATATCTGATATCTATATAGAAGTTTGATTAATTCAAATTTGCACTGCATAAATAAATTTAGAAAAAATGCTCCTTATTAAAAATTTTCCTATATCCATAACTCAAAATTAAAAATTCTAATTAGAAATAATAATTTTATCTGCTATAGTTGCCAACCACAAAATATAGAACTTTTCACAATTATGCAACTGTTTACAAACTTGAAAATTGTGCAAAGGCAGCAAAAGTGCAGACTTCTATTTGTAGTATTCTTAATTTATGTCACATATTTTTATTTTTAGTTAATTTAAAAAATTAATATATTTTTATATTAATAATATTTTAATTATAAAAAATCAATATTATTTTTAATAAGAATATTGAGTCGCATCAACATTTATGATTAATTCTAAACTATAAGCTTTTAAAAAGTAATTCTCAAATTTTGTGTCCAGTCAAATAATATCATTTCATAATCTAATAGTGAAGCTTTTAGAATTAGCATAAATAAGTTAAAACATTGATATGTCCCTTCTGTTTGGGATTTCCAATTAGTAAAATTTAACAAAATGTGGATAATCTAGGTATATAGTTGGAATAGAAAGAAAAATATGATTATTCTCTAGAACAAATGAAAATTTGGATTGGGTATATATATAACACATTCGAGGATGTAGTTAGATGGTCAATGAAGTAGGTATATATATAACTTGGGTACAAATTACCAAGTTAGAATGCAACAATAATATAAAAGGACCTGAATTCCGAACACAGAACTTTCAAATTTTAATTTGGTTTATGCATGAAATCAAACATTTTGTAAGACATATAATGTATAGGCAATGTATTATAAAGTATAAGTGTGTATATATGATGTATACATTTTATACATCATGTTATACAAATTTTAAAAATAAATAAAATTTAAAAATGAAAAGGATTGAAAGAAGTTTTAAAAAAAAATATTAAGAGAGATTTGGCTTTATACATTTTAATGTGGACATATGTTGGCTAATTGATATACAAAAAGTTCTTGGGTTATGATCACTCAAAACTATTTGTTTAGACTATACATATGGGTAACTATCTTTTGGGATAATCATGGACTTGAATCATTAGGTTTTCTAATTTACAAAATGTATAACTTATGTATATCTTATACTATATATAATACATACATATATAATCTTCTACGCTAAAACTTTTTTGATCAATTTAAAAATTGTGAGTTGTGTCTTAGGTTTTGAAGTCACTTTGGATTAGCGAATAAACTAGTAGGAGCATCACATTTTTCACTGTAGGATTTCTTGTCAAGACTGGAGTCTGTTACCTACTTTTTGCCGCTTTGGGGAGTTACACTCGAGAATGCTTTTAGAGTGAAGAACGTTAGTAATAATATCAGGGAATTTGTGTTGTGTCTCCTTCATGACGGACCAAATCTCAAACATCTGGTCATAACTGGCAAATTCGAGAAAGATGAAGCAGGCAAGTACAAGGAGTTGATACTTTAGCTACCACGAGCATCCGTCAACGTAGAAATCACTTTTCTTGCATCCTAGTCTTAGATAGATATGTCAAAGTCCTACTTAGCAGTAATTTCTTTTATCATATAGATACTATTTGTCGGCCCAAATAATCCTACTGATTTGTAGGACTTTTACAATATGGGTTGGACCAGTCCGTGGACAGAATTAAAAAATAATTAAAGATAAAAATAAAATAGAGTATTAAAAATAATAAGAGTCCAAACTCAAAGTTCATTTAAATTTTTTAAATATAAATTATATTTTTATAGTATGTAGTTACTATGTAACATTATCCTGATGCTATTTATTTTACTATTTTTAAATTATAATATAACTAAAAATTTTCTTTTAAAAAATATACTAGAAAAAATGTGGGCTGACCCAGCAAGGCTCACGACCCACGTACTGATGAATTGGACTAATTATTTTCTAGCCCATAAAAAAATAGGCCAGCCCAATCTGGCCACCAATTATATTCCTCCTTCCACTCCTTAATTTTTTTTCTTTATATTTTAAGTAATAAAAAAATGATAGAAAAGTAATCCTAAAATCGAAATAGCATAATATGGCATAAATTATATTGTACTGCATAATTTTATTCCTATGAAACTTATCTCGAGCGAAATAAAAATTTAATTTCAGAACTCACATGTTTTCTCGTATACAAAGCATAAAAAGTTATGTCGCTTAAAAACATAGTTATATTATACTATTAACTTAATTCGTATAGAACTTATGTCAATCGAGACAAAAAATTCAGTTTCAAAACTCACAGATTGCGTCTTAAAAGTTGAAAAGACATAATTTAATCACTATTGAAATTATGTGGAGAGAGGCAAGAATAGAAGTTCTTTAAAACTATATCAAGTGAATTAGATCATAGAAATATCACACTAACTTATATTTAATAACTCAATTCCTACAAAATTTATGCCAAATCAGACAAAAGTTCTCTAAACTTATGCCAATCGAAATAAAAATATTAAAAATGACCTCAAAATAAAAATAATCCTTGCAAAAAATTCTTATTTTTTTAAAAAAATAATTTTGCTGGAGTATGATAGTATTTACGTATTTTAGTAGCTCTTGATGTTTCTAGGATAAGTAAACGTAGTTTAGTTTGTTTGTATTCTGTCAGCATATATACATAAGTAATCAAATTTGTATTTTTTGTTGAATTAAAAGTTTACTAAAATAAAATTTTACTTTAGTTAATTCACAAAATTACTAAAATAACCATATTGAAAAGCTACGTTTAAAATTTTGTATAATATAAAATTTAAATTTAATATAAAAAATGTGTATGTGGCAGTTATCAATAAAAGATGCTTCATATATACGCTACCGATTACAGAGGAACTTCATTTTTCAGTTTTCACACTTCTCTTTTCTCTCACATTTTCATCTCAATCCACACAAGGTATGTCTCAGATTTATTCATAAAATTTATCAATACATTTATGAATTCCGATTTTTAGTTTTTTTTGTTCAATAAATTGTGTTTTTTTTCTTATTTGAAGGAAAAAAAGGAAGTAAAATTGTAGTGTAATTAGTTTGAATTTTTTTTTGCTGAATTATTGTTCGATTAGCAGAAATCGCGTCATAACTTCTATAATTGTGTTGTTTAGATTATTAATGGTTAGGTAATTGGAAATTATTGTTGGTAGTTTGAGCATTATAGTTGTTTACTATTAAGAAAAAGCTTAATAGTTAGGGTTTGAAGCTGTTCTTGTTAATTATAGTGTAAATTCTGAAAGGAAATGGAACTGAACTAATGGGCTGAGCCAAAATCTAATATTGTTATGTTATCTTATCAAAAAAAAAATTAAAATTTGTTAAGACTGGGGGTGTGTTTGGAAGGAAGGAAAATGTTTTGTGAGAAAATTAGTGAGTTTCTTACTTATTGTAGTGTTTGATAAGAACCGGGAGGTCATGGGTTCAAGCCGTGGAAACAGACTTTTGTAAAAATGCATGATTCTTGTGGTTTGGCCCTGAGCATAGTGAGTTTTAGTGTACTGGGCTGCTTTTGATAAGCAAGCAAGTAAATATTATACTAAAAGCTTTTATATGTAATTTGGGTGTTACTGTGAGGAGGAAGAAATTGCGAGTGTGTTTTTTTGAACCTGCTGGATGTCTATTATTGATTTCTAGATTGGGTCTCTTTTATCAGTTAGTTTGAATATATCGTTGACTTGTTAATGATCTGTTGTATTTTCTGTATTTGAGTGACTGCTCAATCGTCAATGCTTTTGTTTTCTTTTAGCCAGTTGGATATGTTTAAAAGCATTGAAGTTGGAGATTTGGTGTTAGTGCTCTTAATAAGATCTCAAAAATGTTTATTTCCAACCTTTTCCAATTCTTCTGACCCTGATTCCGTAACATAGTGTAGTGAGATTTCTTCTTTTGTATATTACTAGATTAGCAAGCTTCTTATAGGAGATGACTAGATGCGTGAATGTAATTAATTTTTTCCCCTGTTTATGGTTATTCTCGTGGCATGCATATATCAAAAATTTATTCAGACTTGATGGTTAGGGTTCCGATGTTGTTGATGGCCTAAATTGTACAAACTTCGCTTTATCTGATGTAAAATTTCTTGCTCTTGGTAATTTGTCCATACAGCAGAGTTAAATCAGCAGATATGAATCCTGGAGGTTATACAGCAGAAGTTACAGGTCTTTCTCCCAGTGCTACTGAGAAGGATGTGCATGATTTCTTTGGTTTCTGTGGGGCAATTGAACATGTTGAGATTGTCAGGTTGGATTACATTATTAATCATGCCCTATGTTTCTGTGTTGATGATTTAGAGCGAAAAGAAAGGGGGAAGGAATGGAAGGGAAATTATGAGTAGATCAATATATTTTGAACCCCGAAAAAATGTATCTATCTTTATTGTTCTTTTGTCAATTCCTTCCAATTCCTCAAGTTCAAATCCACCCCTCAATTTTATTATACATACACTATAAGTGATTATCTTTTGTAATATTCTTAGATTGATATATGAACTGTAAACAAGTTTTCAACAACAAAATGATGAAACAAGTTTTGCTGCCATAATTTTTGGTTTGTTATTATCCTGTTTCCTTTTTTGATCATGCCATATTTGGGTCGGGAAAACGACAAGGGGTGAGGTTCGGTGATATGCATCTCTGTCTCTTTATAATTTGGTCTTTTATGTGACACGAATTATTTGATTTCTGGGAAAATTGGAGCTCTAATTCACATAGTTTATTCTGAGAAGTCATTGTTGTTGCAATATCTTCTAGAAAATGAAGAGCTGCAAGAATTTCACTTATGGTGCTCATTTTTTATTTTCTTTTTGCCCTTCCAGAGTTTGATAATAGCTGTTTACAGAGTCTTTTCTTTATCGACTCCTGTTTCAATTGAAATTGGAAGAAATGTTTGTGGAGCTCGGAGCTCCACTGAAGTCTCTCATAGCATTGCACAAGCTTTTACTCCACCAATCTGTTTACAAGTGACTCTTGCCATCGACATTACTATTTTAGTTGTTATTCTACTGATGATCAATCATGGAATTGAGGAACTTTCTCTGTCTCACAACATACAGCATGTATTTCATTCCTTCTTTTTACATCAGTTACTGCATTAAAATTTTGGTTGCTGATTGGGTGATGCTCTTGGTTGAGAATGCAGAGCTGGAGAACATGCAAGTACAGCCTATGTGACGTTTAGAAATCCTCATGCATTGGAAACGGCTGTCTTACTGAGTGTAAGTTCCTTCAGGTTGCTTATTGATATAGTGTACTACATAGTAAATAAGGTCTAGGTCTCAAAATTAGCAGCTTACAATTGTATTCCTCCTTAAAGTTGACAGTTGCTAATTCTGGTTCCATGTGGTGTATAATTGAGTGCAATTTGTGTCACTTTCCTTATGTTTTTCATAGTGTTTGAATTCAAAATAGTTTTATCTGCTGGATGTCGTGCTGATACTACATTATTTTAAAAATGACATGACTTTGGAAAACTGCTGTTCGCATTTTATTTAATCTGAGAAAAGGGGTAATGGGGAGTTTTACAACTGCCCAACTTAACTGCTATTTTTGCTCATCACGTATATATTTCTAGTTCAGAGCATTAACAATTAGCTTCTTCCGTGGACATATTACATGATACGAGAGAGTGAAATAATGTCTGATTATGATAATCTAAATTTGCCTGGCAAAATAACTACCCAAGTGATAACAGTGATATTGTAAATCAAATCACCACTATCATCATTACTAAGTATGTGCGTTGAGAGTGACGGCCAGACCTCAATATTGATGTGTGACTTTGATATAGATATTGTTGGTCAAATAATTTAGCACCCTTCCATCTGTCACAAAAAATGCAAAATTTCTCTTTCTCAAGCTGTTTTCATAGAGCTTGAAGAAGTGTTGGTGTTGCTCAAGGAGGTATTATTTTATTTTTACCTCCGGTTAAAGTTGGTCGAAATGTTGTTCTTATTTTTGCCATAATTGGATGTCCTATTCTCCTTTTAACACTTGCCATGGATTTGCTTGGTCTAAAAATCAAAGTAACGAACCATATGCAATCTCTAACGAACCATATGCAATTTCTTAGTATGATTTCGGTTCTGCTGTATTCTACATGCATGTAGATTCAGTTACATATAAATATAATTTATTGCCGAGATGTAAGTTCTATTTTTTGCACCAAACTAATTTTTTCCTGAAGATGCATGCTTTGATTAAATAATTCTCATTTACGATTAACTTCTTTCAGGGAGCTACCATTTTAGATCAACGTGTGTGCATAACCAGCTGGGGTCACTATCAAGATGAATTTGATTACTGGAATCATTCATCATGGCAACCTCAAGAAGAAAGTTATTCAAGTGTATGTCCTGCATTCCGATCTATTCATTTCTGTATGAAAGGTGAGGTATGTATTCTAATGAGTGGATTTATAAATCTAACAGGACTCCCGAGGACAGTATTTTGTTTCTTCTGCTGGGGAAGCTGTAACATTGACTCAAGATGTGGTTAAAACCATGCTATCTCAAGGGTATGTTCTTGGAAAAGGCGCATTGGGAAGAGCCAAAGCTTTTGACGAATCTCATGGGCTGTCAGCCACTGCAGTCTCCAAGGTTGCTGATTTAAGTGAGAGAATCGGCCTCACTGATAAGTTCTGTGCCGGGGTTGAGATGGCCAGGTCCGTTGATCAGAGGTATCACATATCAGATACCACCAGATCAGCTGTGTCAGCTACAGGTAGAACTGCTTCCTCTGCTGCTAGTGCTGTTGTTAACAGTAGCTACTTTTCCAAGGGAGCTCTTTGGATGTCTGGTGCACTAAGTAAAGCCGCTCAAGCTGCAGCTGATTTGGGTAGCCGAGGCATGAACAAATGAGTATGTTCGAGCAATTTCCATGCAGCCTGGAGTCCTTTATATGAGAATGGTACTAGTTGATGTAGTTTCCTAGTGTATATACTTTTACAACTGTCACATCCCTTTTCATGGGCATGGTGTTAGTCCTATGGTGTTGATTGTGACCGCGTTTCCTTTCCATTGTTGTTTGAATATCAGGTCGATGTTGTAAACGACATATAGTACGAGAATAGCGTCTGAGTAGGACTTTCCTTGTCAGTTTATTTCTTGCCTTTTTTTCCCTCTCCTTTTACTGGTCATTCTGTATGAAATTGTGTACGGTTTTTTTTCTCGTTTGCTGAGTTTTAGTGTATTAAGAACTTGTATGGAACACTCACACTGATATCATGTCTTTTGGACATGGTACATTAAAGAGAAGATAGAATTCCTTGTAATGCATTAGGAAAAGTTGTACGCGAATCAGTTAGACAAATCAAGTGTTTTTATTTGATACATCTGAATCAAATTTTAGAAAAATTTATGTGAGTTTTCAACTTCTACGAACATCTAAGAATTTGCACAAAAAATAAATCAAAATTTGAGTTACAAGTATTTAATAATAATATTTTATCCATTCAATCGAAACATGTCACTATTGCTATTATTCAATCAATTTTTAACTTTATGTGTACATGTTAATATTTGGTATGTCACAAGTACCCTCGTGTCATGTCACCATAGCAAAATGACATAACAAGGAAAGTGAAATTCGTAGTAGACTGAACATCGCCGTCGGTGCCCTTACGTCTCCTTCTTTTTCCCTTTGTGAAAAAGTCAAGCACCCACCTTTGAATCCAACACACAATCCGACGTCGTTCTCATTACACATTTCATTCAATTTTCTCTCTTAGCTTGCACATTTCCATTTCCAGATCGAATGTGTAATCTGTAACTGAGGCAGATCCGAAGAAATGGATGCGGTATCGATCAGAGTACCGTACAAGAATCTGAAGCAGGAAGTGGAATTAGTCGACGTTGATGAATCTCGATTTACTCATGTGGAGATCCGTAGTGATTCCTCATCTCCTAGGGTTTCCAATGGAGAGATCAATGATTCTTCTCTTCCTCCTCCGCCGCCACCTGTACGTAACAGTTTACTCACTTTGATTCTTAGTTGCACCGTTGCTGCTGGTGTACAGTTTGGATGGGCTTTGCAGCTCTCTCTCCTTACTCCTTACATTCAGGTGCACTCTCTCTCTTCACTTTTTACTTGTACTGTTAATTTGACTAATTGTTTGGAGCTACATTTTTCATTTATTACATGTTATCCTGAAAAAGTACAACTTATCAATGGGTAGGTCAGAGTCTATGCAATTTGATTCTCGACCTGGTGAGTGCAAGTGAAGGGAGGGAGTGTAATAATGTTTGACTGAAGTTTAAGATGTTGATTTTACTAGTTTATCCGATCTGCTTTTGATTTGTTTGAACGGATGTGGAGTTAGAGATTGATGTATGTATTTATATATACTAGTGGTAACAACAACAAAAAAACCTAGTGTAGTCCCATAACAGGGTTCTGGATGCAGACCTTAATCCTAGGAGAGGTTATTTCCGAAAAACCTTTGGCTTAAGTAACACAGATCGAGGCAGTTAAAATTAAAACACAGAGGTAAAGAGGACATAGCAAACAATAGGGAAAACATGACATAGCATCCAGAAAACAGGAGCAGTAATAATAACAAAATAATGTGATAACGGAAGCACTCTAAATAACGAGGAGTAACAAAAATCATAGCAGGAATCAAGGCAGCGCTACAAGACGCAAGGAGTGTAGTCTTGTCACGCTGTGCCAAGTTTCTGCGTAAATCTTGCCTCTCAGCCGAAGGCCACATAAGTGATAAAATTTACGTCTGCAGCAATGAGAGTCTAGTTTGAAACTTTCCAACATAAATTTTTCAGTAAAACTTACACCGTCTCCTTGAGGTTTGTATATAAGTAGAAAACATGTCGTGTAAATTGAACATTTAATGCCATGTGGTTCTCGTGAACTCTCTATGATATTTCACTTGCAATTTTGTTTTGGTGGTTAGGAATGCAGAAACTGTCTCTATGATCACCTTGGTGTGCACTCATAGATCATTGAGAAAAAGACATCTCAAATGGACTAAAGGTTCTTGTATACATAAAGGATTTTGTACATGTATTAAAGCAGGAGTATGAAATTACTGTAAAAGTGTAAATATTGTGACCTGTAGATGAGCACTGTTGGGTTTCCTGGTGACATGGTACTTAAGGATCTTTAGAGTTGAAGACCTGTAGAAACAAATACACTTTGTAGAAGTTTCCAGCTCCTAAAGTTGAAAAGCTATTTCAAAAGAGAAATCGTTTGCACATCTTAGTGTTCATTGAACCTGGAAATGAACTTACAAAAAAGACTGTAGATAGTGGTTGCTCTATACCAATTGGAAGCTATTTAGAATAGTTGAGTGTGTTGTCGCTGTTTCTTGATGACCGAGACTAAGCTAGTGGCACATGGTTTGAAATAGATAGATAATGACACTCCTCTACTCTTCTCCACTTATATACTAGTCTTTTGTATGTGGCAAGGATTAGAACCCTGTGATGTGCAGCTAACCAACTCACCATCTGCTGTCATCTTACCTCTAGAACAAAGTCCTGGGGATTGAGTGGGTTCCAGCTTCTAATAGTTTCCTGTAGTGAGTACTTCACATGGGTGACAGTAAGTGTTTATGAAGAAAAGACAACCTCAGTGAGCAAGCAATAAAGAAGGATCACGGCAAGCTAATAGCTGCTTTTTCATCCGCACTATCTGGCATATGTTGTAGTATTTAGATTATAAGATATGTTATATGTATGTTGTTTCAATACACATTTTCCTTATGTAGTAAATAATTTTATTAATGAGCCAAAACTCCTGTATATAAGCCATATTGGTTGGTATATTGTATATTTGTAATGTTTCTGTACACACATGACTGTATGACAACCGTATTTGTGTTATACATGCAGAGTTTCCATGATCAAAGTGGTTTATCGTATAACTTCCTTTCAGTAAAAACCAAAAAGTTGTAAACCCGAGAATGGTTTCTTTCTTTACCAAAAAATTGATTGTTATAAGGGAATAATTTTAATTTTAATCAGTAGATTTTCACGTAAAAATTTTCAGCAAATTGCATTCTTAAATAGCTTAATGGCTTTTATATACAGCTTTCAGTTGATATCTTCTCCTTTGGAAGTTTATACTTAATTTGTAAGAAAATAAGAAACAGAAAGAACAATTATGTTCATGTAGTTTTTCTACAGTAATCTCTTAATTGCAATTATGGATCCAGTTGCAGAAATGGTCTTCAAAATTGATAGCTGTTTTCTCCTAGCATCAAGCAATAAGTACTTATAATTTGCTCTCTTTTTAGTGGCTTCAAAATTTGTTTTTGCCTATTTCTAGTTGAGTTTCTTCTATGCCTATAATTTTTCTTTTCTATGTTTTGCAGACACTTGGCATAGAGCATGCCTTCTCTTCTTTTATTTGGCTTTGCGGTCCTATTACTGGCCTTGTGGTAGGTGTTCAAATATCATGGAATTTTATTGCAAATTACTTGGTAACATGTCCATCTAAAATGAGTAATGTCAGTAAGTAGAATTTAAAGGTGTGAAAATTGCTCAACTGAGATAAATTGCTGAAAATGTAAGATGGGGATAACCTTTTCACCTGCAGAACCAATTAAATAGAAGCTGCACTTTTTGTAATTCTGTGGACTCATTAAACTTGTTAGACTTCAGTCCATGTACTTAAAACTGCTGATATGGCTTGCTGAATTATAGCTACTTTTTTTTTTTTTTTGTAACTTTTGAATCTCTGTAAAATTTGTCAGCAGACCCCACTTGTGGGATTTCACTGGGTATGTTGTTGTTGTTCCTTGAATTAAAATTATCCATCTTTTGATCAGTAAAATGAAGTCGCCAGATATATGGTACATACAAAAAGACTCATACATTAGAGAAGTTTCTCCAGCAGCCCCATTGCTTATTCAACTTACAAACTCCTCTTCTTGTATTTTTTCAGGTACAACCTTGTGTAGGTATATGGAGTGATAAATGTCATTCAAAATATGGCAGAAGAAGGCCTTTCATTTTTATTGGAGCTGTCATGATCTCTATTGCTGTAAGCATTTAGCAGTTATGTTTATCCTATATTGAATTGTTTGGTTCCAGTTAAATCGACTGAACTAAATCTTGTCATTTAGGTGATAATTATCGGGTTTTCTGCAGACATAGGGTACTTATTGGGGGACACAAAAGAGCATTGCAGGTTTTTTCTTCCTCTTGTTCCAGTAATTTTTTGGATTATCTGAATTGGATGTGAAGTCTTTGATTAATGTGTGAAAATACAGCACTTTCAAAGGCACTCGTTCAAGAGCAGCCATTGTATTCGTCATTGGGTTTTGGATGCTCGATCTTGCTAATAATACTGTGCAGGTTAGCTTCTGAAAGTTCACTACTATTTCCAGCGGTGTAGATGATTCTAGTAGATGTTGCACTATAATTGTTTTATGTTGGCAGGGCCCAGCTCGAGCACTTTTGGCAGATTTGTCAGGTAAAAATTCTGTTAGGTGGAAGAGGTATTCTTTTCAATTAGTTGATACAGTTCTCCTTTGTTGCGGTTTATTGAGATTTCTTGAGGACTTTGTTGTAGGTCCTGATCAAAGAAATACTGCAAACGCTGTGTTCTGCTCCTGGATGGCTGTTGGAAACATTCTTGGATTTTCTGCTGGAGCCAGTGGAGGTTGGCACAGGTTGGTTGTTTATTGCATATCTGAAGTGCCATGGTGATATATGTGTGCGCGCTTATGTAAAAGGGTAGCCCTCATCCTGCTTGAACAATATCACTTGTTCAGCATTCTTTCTAAGGGTCATGCCTTTAAAAGTTGTTGCGCTTTGAGTAGGAAAAATGTCTTCTCAATTAAGATTGGTTAAAATATTACATGCTTTAGGTAGTCTTTGACAAAAATTTGTATCTGGACAGATGGTTTCCATTTTTGACAAATCGAGCCTGTTGTGAGCCATGTGGAAATCTCAAAGCAGCATTCTTAGTTGCAGTGGTGAGTTAATTGCCCTCCATAGAGTTCTTGTGTGGATAGTAATTCCGATTTTTGAAATCATCTATTTTAGTTAGACACGTCTTTTCTACCTTGTTTATAGATGTACATTGACAAAACTTGTTGCTAACGGAACATAAAAGGAAGTTTCTGGATATACTCGTCATATCTTGCATCCTTAATAAAGATTTTCCTCTAGCATCTTTGTAAATAATGTCAAAACACTAATCACTTCCTCTTATGCATCTTGTCCCTTGCTTCTTGCTGGTATACCTTTTTTTGAACCGACTGATATACTATTGTTGAAAATTGGCTTCTGAAATTAAATAGAGAACAAAGACAATGTATACATCTCAATCCCAAGCTAAGAAAATCCCACAAGATGCAAGCTCTTTGATGGAAAACCAACAACCCTCAAGTGCAACTCATGAAATGACTTAACATAAACATAAAGGGGTCAACACAAAAACAAGCAGTAGATTGCTTGAATCCTTGCTAGCACTGTCAATTAACCCAAACCAAGCTAGATTTAGACGAAGAAAGAAATGACAGATTCAAATAGAAGCAATTAGTCAGTACAAGTATTATCTTGTTTTATCGTTAATTGGTTAATATTGATAATCCGGCAATTGCAGAATGTCGCTGGATTGAAAGAACGATTAATCACTGTGATCTCTTTCTTTGAAAAGAAATTGCATAATTTTGCCTTAAAAAGTTATTTTTTCCATCACGATTTTGAATGAAATTATCCATGGGATGGTGCGCTATGTGAAAAGTATATCATTGTTCTTAATTGAGACTCAAGTTAAGTGCTGTCTCATTGCGTGAAAGATATCCCAAAGGGTGACTGCACTTGGCTACCTATGAACCTTCCACCTTAATTCTCAACCTTCATATTTTCCTATCTAGGATTATGCTAAGTTGCATGGACTTTTCATTTTTGTTGTTGCGCCTGTGTTGACACGAGACAAGTGCGGGGTTATGTGTGGGATTCGATCAACCCACATTGGATACTTTAGTCAACTAGAGTCCATGGACAAATTTGGGGGAAGGTGAGATTTTGATAAAAGATAAAATAGATTTAAGACATTTGGAATGGCGTACCTTTAATATTATAGTCCTTTTGTCTCTTTTTTAGCTTTTCCTCTTGATCAATATTCGTTGCTTCATGTTTCACGCTAAACAGGTAGAAGCTACGGATTCAAGTGGTTGTGCTTTGACTATTGGTAAATAGTAGCAATGATCTGTAAGGAGAGTTGGTGGAAGGTCATGAATGACTTTCTTTTTCTTTTTCTTCTTTTGAAGGGAAGAACCAGAGAGCTTGAAAAAGAAGTAAGGAGTCTTAGGAAAGACGACCTAGAAGATCTTTCAAAATTTTGAGTATCTTTATAGCGCTATTTTATAATTATTCATTTTTTTAGCCGAATTACAACATCCGTATCCATGCCTGGATTTGTACCCTCGAATTTTAAAATTTAGATTTAGCCAAATCCTACCTTTGGATTTTGATCCGTGTCGAATACCTAAAAACTCAGGGATCATGTCCTCAGTAAATTGAAGTTGTATGATGTCCTGTCTAATTGCCTCCACCCATTCATTTTCGACTTACCTCTACTTCTACTTCTCCAAGTGGCACACCTGCTCACCTTCTCTTCACATGCCTAAGCCATTTCAACCTCATTTCCCTTGTTTTGTCTGCTACTGAGGTCACTTCCGGTCTTGTCTTGAATAGCTTTTTCCTAATCATATCTCTCCTAACCTGTCCATGCATCCATGTGAGCAGCCTCTTCTCTGTTACATTCATCTTCTGAATGTGGATGTTCTTGTCAGTGTTATCAAAAGCAAAAAGTGCTAAAGCCATGCTGAAGCTTAAAGTGCAAAGCGCACTAAAAGTGTGGGCTTCACTAAAAAAAGCGTACTATGAAGAATTTTTAATATATGTATATGTAACACGTAATAGACAAATAAATAGTAAGTATATAGTGCTTATAATGAAGATAAGTTCATTAAAACTTATGTTGCTTATATATTCTACTTCTAATCACTAAAATAGTATTCTTCCATATCATCTTCCTCAATGGGGTAATTGTCTTTGGTATCACTAGCTTTATAGCCTTCAGTCTCTTCTTCCCCTGATTCATCAGAATCAACATCATCTTCTATGTCAACACGTGGAGCTCAGGAGCTTGAGGCATTGGTTGTATTGACTTCTGACTTTTTTCTTTTGTCGCCTTGGGTATGTCAACACGTCCTCACTGCCCGACGCTCATGAAACATCACCCAAGTCAAGTTGTCATCACCAAACACTAATTCATCTTCTGCTTCCACATTAACACCAATCTTCCCAACCAACCACTCATTACTATGATCAATGTTATCCAAGGAGATTGGATCGGTGATACTCTGCAAGTCATAATGAGCTTTTGAAGCACGATTGTACTTCTAGCCTAATAGCACTTTGTCCATACATTAAAATGTAAAAAACACCGAAGTCTAAATCATTTGTGATGGCCATGTTACACCAAAAAGAATAGTTTAGAGATACATCTGTATTTGATGCTAATAACGGTCTAAGTGTTGCTTTAAATTCTACCGTTCCTTTCCTTCCAAATGGTTTAGAAGTAAAAATATATCTTGAACCAACTAATTAGCAATTCAACTATAAGGATTCATCTATGGAATAAGAGAATTGAACTTATACATGGCCACTTACTAAAAAGCATCAGTATGATGTTCAAGAAGAGGTAAAGATCAATTCCACGAAGAGGTTCCCTTACAAAAGTTCTTCTAATAACATCATGAACTAAAACCTAAACTAAAATGCTTCCTATTTATATGCTAAGGTAATGATGGCCTAGGCCGAAATACGAAATAAAATGATCGTAAATAGCTAGGTAGGCCTTGATTCACCCTCATACAACAGTTGCAAACTGCGAAGATTAGGACACATGAAATTTCAGTTTTAGATGAAATCTCAACACTATAGAAGTGGGAAGAGTCGCTGCCTTGCTGTCAGGAGCCTCTTCACAACTTCAGTTACAATGAACTTTTTTTTGCTTGGAAAAACAGTATAGTAGGGGTATTTTCATTGTGAAGTCTTGTTACCAGAATTTTACCCAGCAACACTATTAGCAAAACTCAAGTTCTTGGCCCTGGCTTCAAATCTGGAAAACGAAAGCTCCATACAAAATGGCATGCTTCTCCTGGTTGGTGGCCAATAATGCTTGTCTGACTCGTGAAAAACTTACAAAGAAGGGGTAGCTATCTATGTAGCAGGCGTCAATTATGTGGGGTGGGAAACTATAAACCATCTGTTTGTTCACTGCAGGGGTGACAACAATACTATGACACATTTTATAACTTAGTATGCCTAAAAGGTAATGCCAAGAAATATCAGTCAATTGCTACATTGCCGAAGAAGAGGCAGAAAGAACCAGAGAACATAGTGGTGGAATACTATCCTCATACGCATAAGGTGGATGTAAAAATGGCTCTTAGTGTAGCTTTCACACTGTTCATATACACATATTTGATATATTGCCATCTCAAAATAAAAATAAAAATAGATGCTTTTAAGATGAGTCAAACACAATCTCGCAGATTAATTCTATAATTATGCTCTTCCTTTTGGCATAAGGATTTTGTTAACGAAGCTGAACCTACACTTAGCCTCCTAGAACCCTTGGAAGATTGAAAAAAGTTCTTTTTTTGGTTTTTGCACATGTAAGTATCTCTGCACTGAAAAAAGCTATGTAGATCGGCCCAAGTGGATTGGACATGTGTCCCACAAGTGATTTGGTCGTGAGAGTGACATTTTTGGAAGTCCAAATACCGGTCAACCTATTCAACATCTTGATCAAACGTGATCAAACCACGGTTGATCCTCAAGTCAAATTTGGTCAACTCTTCGTAGAGCCTTGTTTTTCTAAATAGTGCAAGTCTACAACCATGCTGTAGTCAGCTGGGCTATGTGAATTCTCACTATCCATTTCAGTTCATATGGATCTGTTTTATCTTGTAATTGGACCAGTGTTGAGTTTCTTCGTCACAGTATATATCTCATGATACAGTGTCATTTCTTCTGAATTGCAACATCGGAAATCAATTGTACATAAAATATGTTGAACATGTTTTCTTCTGGTATTTGTCTTTAGTCTCAAAGTGTTTGTAAAAGTGCTCAAGTCGTACTATATAATTGGCAGAAGTCATTTTATTGACAAGCATTCTAAAAACAATTAACTAATCGAGGGAGAAATGTTTTCTGTGTGAAACACTAATTATTACTCCTTCCATTCACTTTCTGGACTGTGAACAGGCCTTTCTGACTTTATGCACATTAGTAACTCTCTACTTTGCCAACGAAGTCCCGCTGTCACCCAAGCAATATAAACGCTTGTCAGATTCTGCTCCTCTCCTGAATAGTCCTCAGAATACTGGCTTTGACCATTCTCAATTGAAAAGGGAGTTGCAGTCTGTAAATAGTGTAGCAAATAATGAATCTGGGATGGGTCGTGTAGCAGATAATAGTCCAAAGAATGAAGAACAGAGACCTGACCAGGATCAAGGTGATAGCTTCACTGATAGCCCTGGAGCAGTTTTGGTCAATCTGTTGACCAGCTTACGTCATTTGCCTCCCCCAATGCATTCAGTTCTCATTGTCATGGCTCTGACTTGGGTAAGTAACTACCTGATTTTTTTGATTTATGCTTTAACTAGCTGCACACATTTCCACTTCGCTGTATTTTGTGAATTTTATTCTTTAGATTTCTTGTGATCTTCCACTGCAGCTAATTATCTTTCTGTTCTTTCAACCAGTTGTCCTGGTTTCCCTTTTTCCTTTTTGACACGGATTGGATGGGGAGAGAAGTCTATCATGGGGACCCAAAAGGAGAAGCAGCTGAAGTAAAAGCATATAATCAAGGTGTCAGAGAAGGTGCATTTGGTTTGCTATTGAATTCTGTAAGAACTCAGAATTGAGATAGCTAGTTATCCTTTATTTAGATCTAATAATAAGTGATTTGCAGCTTAACTAGAATTAATTATCCATTGAGAGCTTATTTATGTCTCTCTTATCGCTGCCCCACTGACGTCTACGTTATTGTGATGAATCTCCCTGTGAGCAGGTTGTTCTTGGCATTAGCTCCTTTCTTATTGAGCCAATGTGCAAGTGGATTGGTTCTAGACTTGTTTGGGCTGTGAGCAACCTCATTGTATTTGTCTGCATGGCCTGCACCGCTATCATTAGCATGGTTTCTATCAGTGCACATAGGCAAGGAGTCCAACATGTGATTGGTGCTACCCAATCAACTCAAATTGCTGCTTTGGTTGTTTTCTCGCTTCTTGGCGTTCCTCTTGCTGTAAGTATTTTTTACTACTCCGTGTATTTTTGTACCTGTTAGCTACGTATCCAGTAGTGTGTGATTTTTTATTTCTCGGGATATTGATACTTCTGGATGATAATTCATCTTTTCATGCATTTTGCTTTACATGCCTGCAGGTAACTTACAGTGTCCCTTTCTCTATCACAGCAGAATTGACAGCTGACGCTGGTGGTGGTCAAGGTATTTTTTTCCATCCATTAAAATTTTATCATGTCTTACTCGATAAGGCATTTATTTGAAACTGGTATGCTTTTGCAGGGTTGGCAATTGGAGTTTTGAATCTTGCAATTGTTGTACCTCAGGTAATCATGCCTTTATATCTATTTATTGCTATTTGTCTTCATTATGTGTGCATGATAGAGGTGTCAAATAGGCGGGTTAAGATTCCATAACTTCTGAAAACTGAAAGAACGTAGAGCATGCTGCACACTCTTTGTTCTGAGGATCCTCACAAAGTTTAGGCCTAGCTGTATATTAGACATGTGACATATTAGGCCTGACTCCACTTTGTGGGATTTCACTGGGTATGTTGTTGTTGACATATTAGGCCTAACAAATATTTGGCTTGTGGTTCCCTTATGGATGTGCTTTTTTACATTCTTGCTACCGTCTGCTATCCCTCATGGAGCATACTGTAAACGGTTCTGTCCCTAAAAGAAGGCATGGGAGATAATTTCTTTAGGCTGATTTTTTGCTGCTGAGTTAATAATTTGGCGGGTCATTAACTTGGTTACTCGAGTTGAGATGAGCTGAGTCAAGATGGGTTAGACAATGGACCATTGCCCAAGCTGCTGTTTTTACCAAGTTTTAGTTTCTTTCTTTGTTTTCTTATAATTTGTTTGATTACCAAAAAAATCAGAACACTTTTTTTTCCACTTTGTTAGGGCTACATATAACATTTCATACAATTTTTCAAAAAATATTTTGACAAGGTTTCTCATTGGTCAATTTGGGGCTACATAGAAATAGACGGGTCATTAACTTGCCTAAACTTGGGAGAAACATATTTTCATGAGCTAATTTTGTCACCTCTACTTTTCAATAATAATGATATCTTGCGATGACGCTGCTCAGTTTCCTCGTGTTCTCTTTTTTTTGTTGTCATTTCTTTCTAAGTTTGACATAATTTTGTCAATTTACTTAGATGGTTGTTTCGCTTGGTGCTGGTCCATGGGATGCTTTATTTGGTGGAGGAAACATACCGGCATTTGTGTTAGCATCTTTAGCCGCACTTGCTGCTGGAATTTTTGCAATGGCCAGACTACCATATTTATCAAGTAATTCTTACCAATCAACTGGCTTTCACTTTGGTTGAACAAATTTTCATTCCTTATACTCACACACATTACAAGTAGTTGATGTTACTGAAAAGAAACAAAAAGATAGTATAGTTTAGCTGTGATAGGTATCTCATATTTTCACTCATTCAAATTCATTTTTCCCCAATTTTTGACCTTGTTGTATAATGTAAAAATTGTCATCTGTAATGAGGAAGAATGATAGATTCATCTATGTGAATAACTAGACATCTTAATAATTTGTGGCATATCAGTTTTTTGTAAAATTTAAAACATTATGATGATGACTACTATTTTCAAAACTGTTGATTGGTTTGTTTCTGCCTAAATCTAATCTATTTACCTAATTTTGCTGTATACAAACTGTTGATTTATCTAATAATATAGTATTGTCATATGAATGATAGATTCGACACAAAACAAGATGGGTAAAAAAGAATAATCAAACAATATTAAAGAATGATATAGGGTTAGAAAAAATCAAATCAAGAATCACAGACCTTACAGTATATATATAGTTTATATTTGATTGGAATCTAGCTTGCTGTTCACATTTTTTTTTTAAAATTTCATAGTTACTTGTCAATATGAACACTAGATTCATTTACCTAACAATATCAAGCAAGCATGTGATAAATCTGCATGGAAAACCCTAGTAGATTATATTCTTCTACTATTATTTTTTTATGTTTAAATTCTATGCACCAAAGGTGTAAATATTATATTTAAATAATTCACTTATTAAAATAAAATTTACATACGAAAAATACTACAAGATAAATTGTTTTGACTCCTCGAATAATAGTGAGATCTCCCCACCTAACAAAGAAAGTATATACTAATTAGTAATTTGAAAAGGAAAAAATATTTAACCTGCTCTAACAGATTAAATTTATTAATATTATAAAAATATTTTTATATAATTGTTAGTGTATATATCTTAAATAATGTTTTTTTAATATATATATTATAATTAAAAGAAAGTTAGATGAAGATCAAGTTAGTAATTCGTGAATTCTTTTTATGGGATCATGTGAAGAAATAATAGATTATCTCTGGCATCATGGCTGGATAATTTGGCATTTTATTACAATTCTGAATCTTCCAATATTTATTTCTTTATTTTATAATTAAAAAAAAAATTGCAAGTGGAAATATTTAAGAATATTTGGTTAAGTAAGAAGCCAATGAAGTGGTTATATGGTGGATTCTGAAACTGAAAAAAGCATTATTTTATTTCAATTAGCAGTAATTTCTCCATCCCAAAATAATCGTTAGTTTTGTTTTTCGAGAGTCAATTTTAATTAATTTAAAGTTATAAGACTAAAATATTCAAAAAATATTAGTATAAGTTATAGTTTTTCTTAAAATAATAGTTAAATTTTTTAATAATTTAACTCTTGAGAAGGAGAACTTTGGAGTAACTCGTAAGATTGTTGTCATGTGACTAGAAGGTCACGAGTTCAAAAGCCTTGGAAACAGTCTCTGGCAGAAATGCAAGGTAAGACTACGTACAATAGACCCTTGTGATCGGGCCCTTTTCCAAATCCTGCGCATAGCAAGAGCTTTAGTGCATCAGACTTGCCTTTTTAACTCGCGAGAAACGAAAGATGATAAGTATTTTGGGATTACATGTTTGATTATATTAATATTGAAATAAAATCAGAATCTTTAGCCATATTGTGGATTATGGAAGATTATAATTATAAGGTAACATGTGCTGACCATTAACATGTTATTACAATTAATTTAAGTCTTAATCTCTGAAATGCTGTGTCAACGGCTTGTTTATTAGTACTCTCTTTATACCAGATTAATTGTCATGTTTCATTATTATAGAGTTAATTAAAATTAATTAAATTATATTAAAATAATTTAATAATAAAAAAAGGGCAAAGCCTGATGCATTAAAGCTCCCGCTAAACACAACGTTCAGAGAATGAAGTCAATACGCAGCTGCCCTAAAAAGATTAAATTAAAAAAACCTATAAAATATTTTTTACTGGCCTCGAGAAGAAGTAGACAACTGAAACAAACAGGACAACCGGAAGCTGGTTAAACAAGTAGCACGACTGAAAGTTGCTCTCTTATTTGCTTATATATAAGTAATAAAATAATAATAATATATTTAAAAGATTAATTATAATTTGGATGTAAGTTTGGAGGTTGCTTCTGGAAAGTACTTACCGTAGCTAATCATACACTTTTTAAATATAAATCCCCAAATTTTAGGAATTAAAGTTAATACTCATTTACAGTATAATTTCTTTATAATAATAATATATTTTAACTTATTATGATAGATCAACTTAATTACAATATTATAAAATTGTCTTAAAGAGGTTAATTAAGTGAATTTCTATATAAAATATATTGAACTACAAACTTTGTTGCTAAGTTACTTGTAGCTTAAAAAAAATTCTCAATAATATAATTGGTGTTATTCTATTTTGTTATTTAGCTATACAATTTGATTATTTATACGTAATTCTTATTTTCTTTATTTATTATGTATATATTAGCACGCGTGATATATAAATGTCGTCAGACGTCCTTTTCACTTTAAAAAAAAATAGAAATAACCTAAGTTGCTCGGACTCGGGCACGAGTATCCGATATGGGTGCAAACCTAGAGGTTAGATCATTGATGATCTAATTTTTAAGATTAGGGGATATAGATACGGGTGCAAAGATTCGCCTAAAAATAATTAAAATATCTAAAAGTAGAGTGATAAAATCTAAATTATGAGATATTATGTGGAGAATTTGAAGAGAATCTTGAAAGGAGATTAAAGAGAAAAGTGTGACACAGAAATTTCTATATAAAAGGTAATCAATTCTCTTCAATTTCACCTTAACTTTTGTATTGATTACAAAAATCATTAAAATTGTCCAAACTTTCCCCATCAATATTGGTCAAAGTACTCGAAACTGGTTGACCAAATCGGACACGAATCTCACACCCACACCATACTCATGTCGTATCGACACGGGTGCAACACCAAATAAAGAGTCCGAACAACTTAGAAAATAACTATGAAATTCATTGTTAATCTATCACTATATAACTCATAGCTAGAAAATTGATTTAATAATCTGTCGTTAAGTAAAATCAAAAAGATTTTTTATTGTTTTGTACAACAAATAATTATTATTTAAAGAGTTTTATTTTGATCATTTTGTTTTTCTAGCTAAATGATCAATGCACTAAAGATTGCCCAATGGCGGAGCTAACATTTTCATCAAGGGTGTTCATACTTTTAGAACATGGGTGGATGACTTTTGTATCAAGAGTGTTCAACAATTGATATATATCAAAATATCTATATTAAACCTACATATTCAAAAATATTTTCTGACAAAGAATGTTCATCTGACCACCCTTGGGTGAATGTAGCTTCGCTCCTAGAGATTGGATCTCCAATAAGTTAAAAAATCTTCTTCAAATTAAAGCCCTATATATAATTTTTAATCTATCCTATTTTTTTCAACCAAATGTATTACCAAACACATGATATAAACTATAGTCAACACACTAAAATTTCTCAAGGAAATTATGAAAGTGATATTGAAATAAAGAGGAAGATAGAGGAAAAAAGAGATGTACATGTGATCAAAATTTGTAGGGTGATCAAAATTTGTAGGGTCATCAAGTAAGGAATAAATACAAGTGACTCATATATAGTACTTAGTACAATAAAAGTTTTGAATTTTTTTTAAAAAGTTTGAAAAAAAAAAAGAAGTTTGTGTTTGATGCTAGGGAGTGGGTGACAGTAGGTTCACATGTTTCCTTACTTTCTTGACATATATCCATCTATCAAACATAAAAGGACTATAAAGATAGTGAAATAAACCCTATCATGGAAAGGAAAAAGGAAGTATACAAAAAATAATGGTGGGTACACACTAAATTCAAGAATCTTTTATGAGTCGTTTAGTTGCTAGGATTAAAAATAAACAAAAATCACAATATATGTTTCGTGTGATTTCATGAGTGAAATTTAGGAAGATAGATTATAAGGTAGGCTTTATTCTTATTTTAACGAGATAAGGATGTTATTGCTGATAGATGACTTACAGTTTGGAGGAAAAGAGAGAAGAAAGAGTATCAAAGTAATTTCGATATAAATTTGGATATTATCTTATACGTATGTATTGTGTTTGCTAGACATTTCATTTTTGATGTAAGAAATATTGATGACATTTTATAAGGATATTTCAATATTTTATAAGGACATTCTCGAGTCCCCAAGATCGAGACTCGAGAACCAACCCCGACTCAATCCCTACCAAGGTCCTACCCTGACAACACAGTAACTTTGTCAAATCTCAAGTCTAAAGTTGTTCAATTTTGTGTTGATTCAGGGTCAAGTTTGAGATTAGGTCATGATTCAAGGTCGGGGTATAGGATCACCTGTTGAGTAGGTTCTTGCGTCGAGTGTTGACTAGATCCAAAGTTAGGGTTGGGTCTCAGGTTAGGGTGGATGTCGAAATCGAGCAATCTTGATCAGTTGAGGGTGGGTTGGATCACGTTACAAGGTGGTAGGTTGAGGGACTAGGGGTTGAAAGCGTTTTGGTAGATTGGATAAGTGGGCGGTGCGAGGTTAAAAGACAATTCAGAAATTTATTTTTCCTAATTTTAGTGCAAAATTTATCTACTTTTCATTTGAAAAATATTTCTCACAACATTTAAATCAATTCAACATGAGAAAGTTTCATTTTGAACCCACCCTCAAAGTGATTGATATTATTTTTCATGATATATATTTTATTTATTTATATTATTTGTGATTGATATTTGTTACCATACCCTCCTTTCATTGTCACTTGTCAGCACAAGTTTGCTAAAGTCCCCTTCACGAGAATGACCATTTCCAACTCTCCTTGTTTTCTTCTACTCTTCCATCTATTTGTCTTCTTCCTCCTCCTTGGAATGTGTGCTTTGATTCCTCCTCTTTCCTATTTTCACCCTCACCTTTTTTTTCCCATTGGTTAATTTTAGGGCACAAAATATGAGAGACAATCACAAAAAGTTAAAAACTACTTTGGACATTTATGAGCAATAGTATAAGAATAGAACATCACTCAATTAAATCAAGAAAAGAAAATAGGTAAAAGCCAATGGTAATTGATAAAATTACTAAAAATTGTCGTGAAGTGATAAATATCATCACATTCTTAATCAAGAAGATTACAAAAAGTCGTGGTAAGATGATGATAAGTATCTATCATATTCTTAAGCAGTCGTCTCTAATTTGAGCTACAAAAAAAAATTGTGCTATGACTATGCAAATCTGAATTAATCAGGACTGAAAGGAGATTTGAAATGAATATTGGATACTAAGTGGAAAAAAGTAACAAAAATGTTCATTTTTTCTATTTGATGTAATCATAGATAATAGATAAAGTGTAATTAATGTAAATAATAAGGGAAAAGAAGACATGTCTTTATTAATATTTTTCTCCATAATGATCCTTAAGTACTTGAAATGTACTTGGTTACTTTATACAAATGCCTAATACACCACAAAACAAATAGGAGTAAGTAGTAACTTCTTCTTTTTTTCCTCCCTCTCATGAACTCAAAAGAAATATAATTGATCATATGATATAATTTAAATGCTCCTTCAACTCAACAACTTTTTTTGGTCTCCAAAAAAGTTCAATTAAAATGTTGTTGCTCTAGCCATGGCCAAAAACTTGTTTGATCATCTATGCCACAAAACATGTTGGATAGGCTTTCTTCTTTGACATTACAATTTGTAGTTTGGTCCATCAATTTGAGATCTTGTCTTGATGAAGATGAATTGATGTGGAATAGTTGATGAGGCACCACCACCCCATTATTATTATTATTATTATTATTAGGCCTTATCATTGAAGGTGGGAAAAAAGGTCTACTAGAAATATTTGGATGATGATGATGATGATTGGATAATGGGCTGTCAATGGCTGGTGTTCTTGAAATGTCTAGCTTTATTTCTGAGCTGTTTTCACTTCTATTGCTGCATGATCCTTCTGTTTCCTTGTTCAAATTGATTGATTCTGTTGGCTGCTCCCTATTCTTTAGTGACATTACCTGCCCACATTTGCAAGAAACAAAAAAAGTTTAAGTTATAAACACTGACAATATAGTCAAAACTCCTATATTCAGATCACTTATAACGTAATTATATACACTAAAAAGAGGATTTAGGGACGAATTCATCGTTAATCTATAATCTAAACTATCTATAGCTAACATGATTTTTTGATAATCCATCGCTAAATAGAATTAATGACATAAGTTGTTCATAGCTAGTTTCTATTTTTTTATTAAGTGTATCAAAAGTATTTAGTTAGTAATGTGATAAAGAATAAATATTTTTTTAAAACTAGTACATTGACCAAATAATTATAATAGTACTTATAGAAGATTATAATATATACAAAAGAAAAAAGGTTGATAATGATTATATTTGTGATTGGAGGTACTACTATAGTCTTACTAGCTAGTAATAATGAGAGCTTTCATTGGTACACTTTCAATTCATCATGATGAGCAAAAGTCAAATCAATCTAATGAAAAACATGGGAGGAAAAATTATTTATTCAAAATCATGCACCATAGAGTGTATATCATGAAAAGATCAAATATTTCACCAAAATAGCATATTCTTGAATTTTGACAAACAAAAATTGAAAAAGAACATAATATATTATTATTATGTGTTCAAATTTCAAATATTTCCCCCCACACCTCCAAGAAAACAAGCTTTGACCCGGGGCGGATCTAGTGCAATAATTATATGTTGACGAAAATTCAGTAATTTTTATATACATCAACCATATATTTATATTAAGAACGTTATTAAATGTATTAAACTCATAAACTTAAAATTCTGAATTCGCCTCTAAACATTTACTTTTTGCATACCTCAGCATGAAGCTTTTGGTTTTGAGCTTGTAGAGCATCATTTTCAGCTTTGATAGCATCAAATTGTCTCTTAAGTACTTCATAATCCTTCTCCAATTGCTTAGTCTTCCATCTTGCTCTTCTATTTTGGAACCAAATTGCAATTTGTCTTGGTTGTAACCCTAGTGCTCTTGCTAATTGCATTTTCCTTTCAGGTTCAAGTTTGTTTCCTAACTCAAAATTCTTCTCAAGAGTTTTTACTTGTTCCATGTTGAGTCTTCTTTTCTTCTCTCCTGCTTGTGATCCATCATCAGACAAATCATCTTCTCCATGATTTTCCTCACAAGCATTATTTCCTTCCATCCCAGAAAATGACATGGATCTTTTTCCCAAAAATGAAGCAATACCTACCACACAAACACACACACACACACAAAAAGTAAGACAATATTTTGTTGAAGTTGGAAAAAGTAGTTGAAATTGTGTTTGAACATAAATTTCACTCGAAAAAAAGAAGTTGAAGATTTATGAGTAAGACAGGGGTAAGATCAGTGTACACTCTGTCTTTCTAGATCTCACTTGTGGAACTATACTGATAGTCTGTTGTTATTATTACTCAAACTAGTTTTTAGCTTCAAACATATTGATTGCATTTGCAAATACTAAGTATATATGTTCAAACACATATAACTAGAATATAAAAAAGAGAGAGAAAAGAGAAGAAATTAAACCATGGAAGTCTTGAGGTGAGCATGAAGGAAGGATGGGATTGATAGAAGTTGAAGGTTGATGTTCATCTTCATGATGAGGAGTTTGTAGCATGAAATTTGTTGGAAAGAAAGCCATTTCATAATTAGTGCAAGTCATAACCTACAACACTTTTTCCCAAAACTCCAAATATCTATCAATATGATTCATGCTTGAGATAGAGGAGCAAAATAATTGAGATCAAATTCTCTTCAAGAAATGAGGAAAAAATGTTTATATAAGTATGAAATAGTACTACTAAGAGTATATATTTATCTCTTTTGTATAAAAGAGAGAGAAAGAAATTTTGAAAAAAAATAAAAAAAATAAACAAGGTAGTGTTAGTTTAGAAGGAGATGCATTCTATTGTTGTGATGAAGGGATGGCTTATATACCTTATCAACTTCAAGAGAACCTTTCCTTTCCTATTTTATCTTTTTATTGGTTTATTGTTATGTATGCATGGTAGAGAGAGGGTGTTGGATGTTTCTTACTAGTAGTATTTTTACAAAAAAATAAAAATTCTCTACTAAATTTGAATTCGTGTCGAGAAGTTTCATATGATAGGCATTATCGGATTCAGAATTTTCTTTAAGGAGATTCAAAATTTTTAGAAGTAGACATACAAACTAATCGAAGGGTGTTCAACATCTATTAATTATATATACATAAAAAATATTTTTCATACAATTTTTCGCCGGAGGGAGTTCGAACCCCCTAATCACTATGTGGCTCTGCCACTGATGGTAGGGTTAAGATGATTTTATATCCAAGATTCGAATCTGAAATCTTTAATTAAGGATACACTCTATCACAATCCTTATTGATTTTGTTAAAAAAGATTTTTTACTTTGTTACAAATACTTAAGTTTTTTTTTTCTCATTACTCCCTTTTATTTTTTTTATAGATTTTTTCTTTTGGCTTGTAAAGTGACAAAAGTGGGCAGTGTGTATCTTTCTGTAATGACAGTTGTCCTTGA
Organism: Solanum aculeatissimum; assembly: GCA_038996855.1. Lineage (NCBI taxonomy): Eukaryota > Viridiplantae > Streptophyta > Magnoliopsida > Solanales > Solanaceae > Solanum > Solanum aculeatissimum. Next base: position 4,765 of record JBCEWC010001632.1, on the reverse strand, counting down.
TGAATTTAAATCAGGAGGGCAACTGATTCTTTGCTAAAGGAGAGAAAATGGGGTTTATATTTTATTGTTTTAAGGTGCATAGTGGGTGGTTTATAATAATAATAATAATAATAATTAACCTTTAATTAAGGGCTTCAAGAAAATACCCTTGCATGCATTATATTGTATGTTGTTTATAAGGTTAAAAATAAGAAAAAGAGTATGCCTAACATATTTTGGTGTAAGTTCAATAAGTTGTAATTAGGTCATCTGAACTCCCTCGGTAAAAAAATTATATTATTTAAATATAATAAAAATATTTATTTTTATATATATAATAGATGTTAAACTTCTTTAGATTAGTTTATGTTCTTAAAATTCTGAACCATCTTAAAGAAAATACTGACTCCACCACTATCTATCTCTATTAACAACAGATAAATAACACTTCATATTAGTATGATATGATAACTTAAAAAAAAAGGAGTACGATAATAACCTATTATAACTGATTAAATTGAAACGTGTAAACTATCGATTTATATGACTTAAATTTTTTGAAATTTTTTTTTGGGGGAAGGGGGGGGTTAGGGGTGGGGGTGGGGGTGGGGTAGGGGAGGTTAAAGAAAGAGAAGGGGGAGGAATCTAGGATGGGTCCTCTAGAGGGGGGGCAGGGTTTGCCACCTAACCTACCAACACCTATCGTGCATTAGGACTATGCCCTTTCCCATCCATTATCCTTTTCTATAACTCAACATCAAAACTTATATACACTATAGGGGAATTAGGCCTTCATAGGATTTAAAAAAAAAAAAAATTAATTTAGACATATATGAAAGAAAAATAAAGCTAGGAAAAGGAAGAAATATATTATATACTTCTGCTTTATGTTTGTCATACTTTCTTTTTTAGTTCATTTTAAAAAGAAATGTCTCTTTTTTGACTTTTTAATACTCACTTCGTTTAAAAAAGAATGGTTAACTTTCATTTTTTAGTCCATTTAAGAAAGAATGATCCCTTTCTTTTTTTTGACAACATTTTAATTTCAATTTTTCACGTGACATAACTTTAATTTACGACCACAAGATTAAAAGTTTTCAGTATTTACGTAAATTCTGTGTCAAGTCAAACTAAGTCATTTTATATGATATATTTAAGATCATGATTAAATAATATTTTAATATATTCTACAAATCTTTAATTTAATGTCATAAAATTAATTTTTTTTATGTCAAATCAAAATGAGATAAATAAATTTGAAATTACTATTATTATAGAAGAAGGAATTCTTGGAAAAGGTGCACAAAACAAGCAATAGCCCACCCTCTTTTTTCTAATTTAATTTATTTCAAATATATAAACCCCACCATGCATAGTTTGTTCTTTTTTTTGTTTTTGTGCCCCTCCAATCCAAATGTCCAGCTCTATCCTCATTCCAAAATTATGAAAATGACTTTATCTTCAAACATGTCGTTTCCCTCTTTCCTCCCTCCTTCCTTCCTTCCTCCAAACTTGTTTAAGGACAATTTTGGGATAAAATCATAATATCGATGCGTTAAACTTTTAAAGGAGGGCAGTGTTACGTTAGACCTTTTCATAAAGTAAAAAATAAACAGACATGATCCTAACTAATTTGAATTCACACTATACATAGTGACTATTATTCGAAGAGAAACACACTCTGTCAAAAGTTATTTTTATTTTTTAAGTCGCGAATATTAAATCTTTGTAGGAAGGAATTCCATCCACAATTCACTGCATGCACATTTGATAATTTTGTTGGTTTTTTTAAAGGAATGAATGGGGCATTCAAGAAGTGACTGTTGTTTGCCATTTTTATATTAAAAATTGATTAAAAAAGTCTATGCATTGAAAAAAACATGAGTTGAAAATAACCCTGATGGGTTAAAACAGGTTGAAAAATAGTCCTTACCGGTTAAAAATCATATGGTAGCTCTTTGGAAAAACTTACAGATCCCGTAAAATCAATTAAACTCTTGATACCACTGTTGATTTTTTTAAAAGAATGAATGAGATAACAAAAAAATTGAAAGAGTCGCTCAATGGATTGAAAGATGCCGATTCATCCTTTTGAAAAAACCAAACAAATTTCCTTCCCACCAATAGTCCAATAAAAATACATAAATAAACAATCCTGGTGTTTGGTTAAAAATTTAGTCAAACTTTTCATGTAAAATTTCTTTTCAACCAAATGCCAAGAAAGAATTAACTTCTTCAATATATCTTTCCCCTTTTTGCAATTTTTTTTAGTTTGCAAAAAAACATTTTTTGCAAAAACTAAAACTACTTTAAACAAAAAATAAGTTTTTTTTTTAATTTTGAACAATACTCCACGAATCCTAAATGCAATTCTTGGTAGGATTTTGCACATTTTCATAGATATACACATACACAAAAGTATAATAATGACATGTGAACTAAACTTATCTATTATTTGAACCAATACCAAAACTCAAGAACCCTAAAGATTCACATAAATTAAATAACATTAGTTGGTACAAAATTGACCCCATATCCAATACTTACTGTCGGAGCCAGGATTATCACTAAAGGGTTCAAAATCTGAAAATAGTCACACGAACTAGTTAAAGGGGGTTCAACATCTACTATATACATATAAAAACTTATTTTAACCATGTGAAAATAATATAATTTGTCGTCGAAGTGGGTTCGGATGAACCCCTACCAAAGGAATAGCTCCGCCCTTGCCAATACTCACTATTGGAATTTTCAACATGTACATTGTTGATTGAACATATATATATAGAACATTCATGATAGATAAGAAATTTTGATTACATAGGTCATGTGGTATGAGATTACATGAAAATATTGTCCTAACCAAAAATAGAAAAATTAGGACAAAAAATTCTTCTTATAAGATTCAAGAACAAACTAGGGTTACAAAATAGTGTAAGCACAAGTAAATTATTGATGACCTTACAATACTTAAAGTGGTTAATTGATGTGTACATTTACCATTGATGAAAAATTAGAGAGGAGGTTGTAAGTCTCTATCACCACCACCACAACTTTTTTTGAATTTTTTTTTAACTTTTTGCCTAATATATTGCTTTCACACCTCAACCTATTTTTCTTGTTTGAATATAAAATACATTTGCATTGTTTGAAAAATTCTTCACCTTTCACATTTGTGTTCCATCTCTACCTTAAATTACCATTTTCTAAAAATTGCCAATGTTTCATTTGGAATTGGGGCATTATTATGTAAATTTTAATTTATTCTCTCTATTAACTTTTAAATGAGACAGAGTCTCACCGCCATCCATTATTAAAAGAATTTCAATGTGTTTGGCTCATTAAAAAAAAAATCAAATTTGCATGTGATTAGTAAATAAAATTGTGTTATCTCCCTGGTGTAACAATCCATCTTAAGATGAGAAGTTCCATATCGGTAAAAATACAAGAGACGCGTTTTATCTCCCTAGTATATAAGTAAGCAAACCTTACCTACTAGTGACGCGTTTTAAAGCTGTATGAGCCTAGGCCCAAAGCGGAATATCACTAGCGGGCTAGACCGTTACATATGGTATCAGAGTCACTCCTGTGTCAGCCTTGTCGATGTGGTTCAGAGTTCAACTGAGTTTAGGCGAATCCCATATGGTGGGGCAAACCTCAGCAAGAACGCTGAGCCCATAGAGAGTGTATATGTAACAACCCATCTTAAGATGAGAAGTCTCATATCGACAAAAATACAGGATAGATATTGGGTATATAAGTAAACAAGTCTTACTTACTAGTGATATGTTTTAAAACTGTGCGGGCCTAGGCCCAAAGCGGAAAATATCACTAGCGAGTTGGGCCGTTACATCTAGTTGCTTAATCTTTTAGATAAAACAGTCATATACTTCTTAAAGGAAGATATTGGCCCATGAAGGCAGATCCAAGTGGGTGCAAGATAGTTCATCTGCGAAAAATTACATTGTATATTCAAAGTTAATATTTTTTTTTATGCATAGTCGATATTGAATCCCCTTGACTTCTGTATGTGTTTATTTTTTCATATCATAAATAATGCCTTAACAAAACATTTAATTCTGTCACCGCTCATTAATAGAGGAATGGAAAGAAGGGCTCAAATCTGAAACCTATCACCACCAACAAAAAGTATTAAATGCGGTAAAAAAAGACTTATTCAACGAGATATATATGCATGAACTTATAGTTTGTAGTCACTAACATTCAACTCCATCTCCATTTTTCAAAAAATATTAGTATTAATTTTTAAGGTATTTAATTAGATAGTCTAATAACCTAGAAGATATATAAACATTAGGACCCATAGAAAATTGAATAATATTCGAATACAGCAAATCAGTGTCCCTTCCTTCACTGCCAAAATTGGCCACAAACACATGCTGCCAGAAATTAGTTGTTGATTTAACGATTCGACATTTCTATCTCTCTTTAATAGGACTACACGGGGATACAGGTTCAGTCGAACTCGATAACTTTGATTGAAGTTTTGTAATTTATTATGAAAAATTTAAAATCTAGTTCCACCTCTAAGTAAAACTATTACTTATACAGGTAAACCTAGTTTTGTAAAATTTACCATTTACAAGATAATTCTATTTTATTTTATGAGAAAATAGAATTGGCCCATAGATGTGACTCATTCTTTTATATTTTTGTACCCTTCCTTTTGATAAAAAAAATATGGAAGTGTCGTGGGGAGCTACATGCATGGGATTCCTTTTGCTTTTGTGGTATTTATTTTTTCTAAAAAAATTATTTTATATAT
>JBCEWC010001631.1:0-39540 GCA_038996855.1 Solanum aculeatissimum | reverse complement strand
GAATTTAGTAATTTTTTTAAATGGTAGGGAATAATTGTAATTAAGTTTCCAAATGTTGTGTATTTCTGTAATTTGCCGTTAATAATATGGGTCAATGGCCCAAATTTTAACTTAAAAAAGAAAAGAAAAAAAGAAACACATTAGTCAAACTACACTCCTAATTAATTTTTCTTATAAATAATTAAAATTTTATTATGATAACTAAAAGAGAACCGACCAAATGCAAGTCAATAATCAAATTGTCTTTTGCATTGAAAACTTTATAACATTTTTTGAAGTTCATCATGTGACAATCTTCGTGACTAGGTAAAGAAATCACATGTTTATTCTAGTGAAGAGCATATTTATTAGCTAAGAACTGCCTCAAGCAAGAATTTACAAGTGAAAGAGAGATGAGCTGAACAAAAATAAGTCCAAACTGCAAGAAAGAGGACCAATGCATTAAACATCATAACCAGGGTTCACTTTCTGCTGAACATCCCCATAACTCTGTAATTCTTCTATATCCTCTGGACTACCCAAAAATAGAGGAAGTCTTTGGTGTAGCTTGATAGGCTGAATAGATAAAATTCGGTTTTTACCATCTGAACCTCTACCTCCAGCCTTTTCCACTAAGAAACTGAGGGGATTTGCTTCATAAACAAGCCGAAGGTGGTCCCTTGGATTCATTGCTACCCCGCCATACAGAAGAGTCCGGTGAAAATCTGCCACTAGAGAACATATATATCGGGCTGAGTACTTCTTAGGATGTTTCCCCTTCCCTTGTCTTATGGTGTCGATATATTGTCTTAATCCTTCAGGCCAGTCAAAATACCGAGCATCATTAACTGAATAAATTTGCCCTGCCATAAAATGTTGACGATGTAATTATCAGTTTAGAATGTGTAATATGCAACGGATTTGGAGGAACTCATGAAATAGCAGTACCTCGAGGAGGAATGTTGATATTAGGATGTGTCATGAGGAAATCTCCGGTTGTATGATCCAATGTGAATGCATGTGTTCCAGAACCAAAACTAGCACAGAGTATTGTGGCTGATGAATAGAGAACATAAGCTGCAGCGACAAGCTTTGATCCGCTCTGAAGGCAGTTTAGCAAAGCCTTTTCCGCCACTGGCAAATGATCAAGTTCCACAAGACGTCTGTAAACCCCGAATATCGTCCCAGTGGGTATTGAGGCATCTATATTTCGGGAACCATCTAAAGGATCCATGACAACCACAAAAGGGCCATCATCAGTTATCCACACAGGACACTCATCTTCTTCTGAGGCCATTACAGCAACTTTCCCCGAATTTCTAAGAGACGACAATATAATCTCGTTCTGAACAAAAGTACAAAAAAGAGGCCTTGGAACATGAGACTATTCTTGGGTGCATAAAGACTAGAGAAGCTACAAGGATCAGAGGCATCACATGAGATTGTGGATTGACAATTAGAAATTCTACAGCTCTTATTCTACATTCTCTACTTCCTAATTCATTAATAGAAGATTCTACAAACAGAAAGAAGAAAACATCGAAATCAAAAAGTAAAAAAAATGATAAAATCAGAATTGCATACAACCTATTGGGAACAAATGAAATAACAAAAATCAATCAATAATTACTCTTGATAAAGTTATTGTCATGTGACCAAGAGGCATTGGTTTAAGTCTTGGAAACAACCTCCGGCAGAAATGCAAGCTAAGGTTGTGCATAATAACCCTGCGCATGGCGGGAGATTTAGTGCACCGAGCTTGCCCATTAGATCAATAATTACTCTCTATTGGGTCTCTGTCACTTTGCACTATGTTAGGTGTATTTCATTTGAGTACTAATCTTTAAGGCAAACTTAAATCACACATATGAAAACAAAAGCTTACAGAAAAGCAATATCAACAATATATGCTGACAATCAATTGACCGAATGAAGAAAGGCTCCATAAACATACCGCTACGATATCAAGAGGCTTAGGCTTATCTCTATCAGAAGAATTGCCAGTATTTGTAATGGCAACATTGTTGGTAAGGCTGGAATTGAAAGGGGAAGCAACAAGAGCAGCAATTTTCTTGGAGGCATATTCTAAGTGACCAAACAACAACACCAAGTCATCACCCACATCAACCTCTCCTTTACCCATGTACTCCATCAGTGTACAAAACCCACTGTTTACAGAATCACTTTTACTACTTCCAATTGCAATTGGTGAATTAACCCTGGAGCTAATTAACCCTCCAGAAAATGGAGAAGAAGCCATTTTTTCAGTACAGAAAGGTACAAGAATTGCAGGGTTTAGTGAGGAAAGTTTGGTTCTTGGGTGAAAATTTAGGGAAGAAATGGTCGATGATAGCATCTCTAGGCTCTGTGGCAGGCAACTTGTTGTCCTAATAGAATGATACTTTATTATTAGAGTGAGATAATATTTCTTTTTCATGATTCTTTTTGTATAGGAGTAATATTTTTGTAAAAGTTTTTACATAGTATAAAATTTAAATTAATTCAAGAAAACTAATTGCGATAGTTAATTGGGCGACACTAAATTAATTCAAGAAACACGCAAAAACTCTCACATATATCTACTACAATAGCAAGCATCTTTCGATCGATCAACTGCTTTCTAAATGCTTGATTTTATTATATTATTTCTATTAATTATTTTTTTAATTGCTTCAATTATAATTTATAATATTATTCTTAATAAATTATTTTTTCAGTTATTTTAACTATAATTATACTATATCACTTAAATCAATTATTTTAAATTGTGTAAATATTAAACTTATGATAAAACTATATTATAAGTGAGAATAGCAGTGTTTGTTTCAGTTGTTGTCGATTGACGTGTCTGTTTGAATTGCTTGATTTTATTATATTATTTCTATTAATTATTTCTTTCGATGTTTCAATTATATTTTATAATATTACCCTTAATAAATTATTTTAACTATGATTATATTATATCACCTAAATCATTTATTTTAAATCGTGTAAATATTAAACTTATGATAAAATAAATACAAAATGGTAAATTAGATCTTATATAAGTAGTGGATAAGCAGACACGTCTTGTCTCTAGCTGCTTGCTTAAGCAGACAACTGCCGATTGGCGTGTTTGCTTAAGATGCTTGATTTTACTATATTATTTCTATTAATTATTTCCTCAGCTACTTTAACTATACTTTATAATATTACCCACAATAAATTATTTTTTCACTACTATATTATAAGTGAGAATAGCAGACACGTCTCGGTTAAGCAAGCAGCTGTCAATTGATGTGTCTGCTTGAGCTTCTTGATTTTATTATATTATTTCTACTAATTATTTTTTTAACTATTTCAATTATATTTTATAATATCCTTAATAAATTATTTTTGTATAGTTAAAATATTGGGTCCGTGCATAGCACAGGCTATCTCCATTAGTATACTAAGAAGAGTGAATAATATGAGATTTATTTCACTGTTATTATATGAGATTCGCAAAAATATTTTGCAGGTTCCTTAATTTAATATTTTCATAGTAGCATGATTATATTTCTTAAACTGCTTCAATTATGATTTTACAATATTAGCCCTCATAAATTATTTTTTCAACTATTTCAACTGTAATTTTACTATATCATCCTAATCAATTATTTTAAGTCATCATTATTATATGGGACCCCCAAAAATATTTTGTGAGTTTTTTAATTTAATATTTCCAAGGTAGCTTAATTATATTTCTTCAACTGCTTCAATTATGATTTTACAATATTAACCCTAATAAATCATTTTCCCAACTGTTTCAGCTATAATTTTGCTATATCATCCTAATCAATTATTTTCGGTCAGGTAAATACTAGAATTAGGATAAAATAGACACAGAATCATAAATTATTTTAATATTTTTTAGTGATTATATTTATGTCAAAAAGAAAATACTTTTTAAAAAAATGTATAATATAAATGAATCAAAATTTTATGTAAGTTGCTTGAAATAATGTAAAAAATGCTACAAATTATAATAATTGTCAATTTAAAATTTTGATTTTTGAAATTTTATCAATGTCATATAAATTGTGACAGAGAAAGTAACATAAAATGTAGCGACTATAAGTTTAATAATTAATAACTTAAAAATTTTAAAATACATATAAAAAAGCATCAAAAAATTGAGATTAAAAATACATATTAAGCCCGTACGAGCACGGGAGTCATAACTAGAAGTCAATTTTACCTTTGATCATTAAAATAATAGTAAATATATTCTTAAAAAACTTATTTGAAAATTATAAACTTTTAATTGAGCATTTGAATGCTCTCATTTAGATATTCCCTTAAATGCAAAAGCAGAACTTATCCGTAGAAATTTAAGTCGGCTGGACTAGTCTGGGAAAGAAAAAATGGGGAAGGAAATTATAATGCGGAGGAACTCTCATCAACAAGTTGAAAACTGAGATATTATTCTCCGCTGATTAGTCAGTTTTGCCATGACAAAAAATAATATCAGCATAGTGGTGGGACATGGTTATTGGACTAACGCATTGAAAATCACAGTATTTTTTCTTATAAAGTATGTATCAATAAATTAATGAATCACCCTTTCCTACTTCAAGAAAATTGGTAAGAAAGAACAAAGATGGTATTAAAAACACTAGACCTTTTGAAGAATGAAATTCCTATAGAGGAGGAATCAGTAGTCATCACTGAAGATATTAAGGCTGGCCTTGTTCTTGTGGACATAATCAATGGATTTTGTACTGTTGGTACTGGAAACCTGGTACTTAAATGAAACATGTTCTCTGTTTTAGCTAGCTAGCTACTTAATTAATTACAATTATTGGTTTAATAAGTTGAATTTTCTTGTAAATTATAGGCACCAAGAGAGCCAAACAGGCAGATGAGTGAAATGATTGATGAATCAGCAAGGCTTGCTAGAGTGTTCTGTGACAAGAAATTGCCAGTTCTTGCCTTTATTGATTCACATCATCCTGATAAACTTGAACATCCTTATCCATCTCACTGCATCACTGGCACTGATGAATCCAACTTGGTTCCTGGTACTAATTTCACTGTTTTAAATAATGATTTTTTCACCGCGAATCAGTGGGAAATTTGTTTGTGGCACATGATTTTTCCACTAATTTTCTTACCAAACCAATTCACATGTGATGGGGAACAGATTCTCACTGAAAATCTGTATGGAAATATAACTATTCTCTTGTGTTCTTGTTTTCTTTACCTGTGATTTCTTAAGTTTCCTTTTATGTTGGACCCTTTGACGAGGTAGTGGTAAGATCTGCGTACATTTTTACCCTCCTCAGATCCACTTGTAGGTTTCACTGGGTATGTTGTTGTTTGTTGGACCCTTTCTATTAGGCTAGAACTTCAAATTTCAATTGGCAATAACCCAAGGGACAACTTTCCGTACTGATTTTTTTTCCTTGAAAATTTTGAATGATTTTTCGATTTGTGATCAGGGCCACTCTAATCTTTTATACGTCTCCGAAGGGACAACTTTTTGTTAATTGCTTTTGTATTATCTCTTCTTATGAAGAAATTGTTTTGTGAACTTTGCAGCGCTAAGATGGGTGGAGAAGGAACCAAATGTAACAATCAGGCGCAAAGATTGCTATGATGGCTATATTGGTTCCATTCAGGAGGATGGCTCTAATGTATTTGTTGATTGGGTGAACAACAACAAAATTCAACTTGTACCTGCTTTCTCACTTTACTACTGGATACTCATTACATATTCATGATGTTCATATGTGACTGGTTCTTTCTTTGTTTTCATGAAGTTGTTGGTGGTAGGTGTATGCACGGACATTTGTGTGCTGGACTTTGTTTGCTCTACATTATCAGCTAAGAACCGCGGCTTCCTCAACCCTTTGAAGGACGTAGCAGTTTACTCTCAGGGATGTGCCACATTTGATTTTCCTGTCTCTATGGCAAGAAACACCAAGGATATTTCACCACACCCTCAGGTAATCTATAACAAAACAAGAATTGTTGTTATCTGGATTAACTTACTCAAATAGTTATCGATTTAACTTCTGCTGTGGCATGCAGGAGCTAATGCATCATGTGGGACTTTATATGGCCAAGGGAAGGGGTGCCAAAATAGCTAAACAAGTCTCCTTCAACAACTTGAATTAACAAACCATGATATATTGCAATCTTTTCTTTGGCAAGGGCTGCAATTTATGTACTCCAGTAGTTCCTATGATTACAATAATGGTACAACATGGTGTGCATGTATATACAGACTTGTAAAAATGATGATCAGTTTGGATGTGCTGTTTCCACTAGATCAACGCAAGAATACCAAGTTTAATGTGGTGCCTTGAATAATCAATAGATGATATGTGCTGTGTATGCAGTTTCCATTCATTGCCTTAATATGATAGTAGTTTATCAACACATTTGATTCATCTGAGCATTATCATTTTTGCTATCTTCGTCTTCTGGACGTGGGCATTTTTGACTGGCCAATAATCCGCTCCATACAGTAATATTGGTCTAACCACTACTATGTAGAATATACCTTTAATCCTTGGTGACACATTCTTATCACAGAAAACAACAGATGCGAGCCTACATTTCACTCGCTATACTCCAATACGATGTGCTTCATCATCATTAATTTTTCGGTCTCCTTGAATTATGGACACAATATACTTGAAATTCTCTCTTGGGCATCGCATATATAAATTGGTAGGGAGGAGATTTTTCTAGTTTCTTTGAGTCTTTCAGAAAAATATAACTACAAAGATTGTAGGTCATAGTCAAATCATATTTCTGCCTGTTGTGTTCAAAGCAATACTATCCTAGTAAGTAATTTGGTGTTTGATTATTTAAAAGGTGATGCCAAAATAATCTCTTTTTTCTAATTCCCTATAAAAATACTTCCACTTTCTTAGTTGAATCCAGGAATGTAATTATTGAGTGTTCTGGTAATCCACGACTCGTTCTCTTTGGTTAATATCTAGTTCATCATTTACAAGGCCAGAGCAGCTAGCAGTAGCTCCAGAAGTAGAATATCTACAGCTGGAAGTAGACTTTGGATAAAAAATGGCTTACATTGGGTATGCTCTGATCATTTGTAAGCTGAATTTACTTGCCTATAGAGGTTCTAATTTCTCCCTTCGCTAGTTGTGCAATGATCCATCCAAGACAAGGAAATTCTTTTTATTGTACCAACTGTAGTGTTTTAAAAGGCAGGGTCGCGAGGCAAGATATTTTAGTATGTATGGGGCGAGGCATAAGCCCCCAAACATAGGGCGTATATCTATGTATTTTCAATTTTATAATTTTATTACTAAGAAAAATACTTTTTAAACTTATAAAAGTCAAATTCAATGTTCGGAGCATATGCTTTTATGCCCGAGACTTATCCTTTTACGCCCTTGGCTTACCCCTCAAATTTTAGGTCGTATGCATATGAATCTCCACCTTTAATTTGTGCCTTTAAGTGTTTTTTCTACGCTTTGACTCGGAACATGCCCCGAAAATGCCTTTGAAAACTTTGTTTAACTTGTGATAAAAATCTACGGAAACGGGCACGTCGATCGATCAACCAGAACCAAAACCAAAACCAGGACACATCCCGCAGCTATTCAAGTAGCTCCCTGGTGGAACTCCGAACGAAGCTGGTCCAGCCTGTTAAATATTAGTTCAATCATGAAAAAGTATAAACCTTGAATTTTATTTAGGCATCTAATTCTCTTGTCTTGGAGTTTCAGACTTATCATAATTGTAGATTCCTCAAGTGGATCTGCAATTTTATTGCGAATGTTATAATTTTATTGTTAATTTTTATATGTTATGCGCTATTGTTACTCTTTGATATTATTTCTTATCTCATCTCAATAATTGGGGATCAATTACTTTTTGTTCGATTGATGTAATTGTCATTATTTTAGCATCAAAATTGTGCTTCTCATTACAACCTGTAATCTTTATGACTTGGTAATGTGCATCATTGACTCATTTTTTGTGTGTTTTACTTAATTATTATACTTTAATGTTGTATTTAAAAATCCTAAGATACAGTTAATTCAACCTTTAGCTAATGATTTGCGTGCTATATTTGAGTTAGCACTGAATGTCGAATTCAGGGAATCTTTGGAAAGGTCAACCACTAAGGAAAGTGGAGGTAATGATATGAAAAACCATCAGCCAGAAAAGGAACGTCGTGTGCCTTTTCTAGATCTTAATTCTTTGAATAACGGAACATCGTGTGCCTTTTCTAGATCCTAATTCTTTGCCTTGTTCAAATTCGGAGAATGAAGAAAATGATCAAAATGTATGAAGTTAAATTACAATATTTGCTTATATACTAGAACATCTTTCCATTTTTGTGTCAAACGGTTGGATATGGAACATGAATTACTATAAAAAATATTATTACTATAAAATAACAATTAAATTTTTTTGTTGGTAAAGTTCTACGTATTAGTTGCAGTGACGATGTATAGTGTCATTATATTTAGATGGAAATCCTATAACAACAACTTACCGAGTGAAATCCCACAAGTGGGGAGTGTAAAATGTACACAGACCTTACCACTACCTCATAGAGATAAAGAGGTTGTTTCCGAAAGACCCTCATCTCAAACATATCATCCCTAAAGACAAAAAATATTAGATATGAAACCAAACGACTAAAATGGAAAGCACATGATAATTTGTTAAGAAAATAAAGGTACAAAATGAATGACGGATAATAGCAACACAATATATAAAGACACAACTATATCTACTAACTTACTATAATACAAGGCCATACATCATCCTAATCCTACTGGCCGTCTAACCTTCTACTCTAATACGCGACCTCCACCCCTTTCTATCTAAGGTCATGTCCTCGGTGATATGAAACTGCGTCATATCCTATCTAATCACCTCCTCCCAATACTTTTTTGGTCTACCTCTACCCCTCCGCGTAACCCCTACATTCAACCTTTTGCACCTCCTACAGGAGCATTTTAGTTGGAAATCCAAATATGCTAAATGGGTTAGGTGGCAAAAGCAATGTCATCAACATCTTGCGATATGATCAGACATATTTCACCTTTGATGGGAATGACTTCGAGGTCCATCAGGAAGTTCAAGTATCCTGGTGGGGAAGATTTGCATAATTTTCCTTTGTACTATGTCTTCTTGTCTTGCATTAGGCTTTACTACTATCAATATATCCTACTAGTTCTAATTATGGAGTTTCTATGCTTGAAAAAAAATGTTGGGGGGTGTCGTCCAAATCATTGATTCGATACTAGATGTAGCCTTTCCCTTTGGCAAGATGCCAAATATTTATAAAGCTTTGGTAGTTCAAGGTTGAATAGTGTTGGTCAACCAATTAGTGTGGTGGTGAGCTACAACAATTATTAGAAAATAATTTAGTTCGGATTGTTGGTATGTGTGCTATTGATAGTCTAACAAGAGGAATGAAAGTGATTGACAAAGGAGCTTCTATAAGTGTACTCGATTCTCGTTAAGATAGAATTGTGCTATAGTATTCTACATAAAGCTATACATTTTAAGAACGTCAACATATCATCTTAGTCGATTTTCATCGAGATTGAGTTCTGCTATAATATACTACTTAAAGCTATAGATTTTAAGAACATTCTTTGGATTTAGGCTTTACTTTGGCCAATGAACTTTTTGTTAAGAAATGGACCTTCGATCTAACTCAACCCCAAAAGCTAGCTAATTAGGAGAGAATTGCTTAAAATCATACAAGGAATCCATGTACCCATCACACATATGATGTGGAACTCAACACTTTTAAATATGGAATTCATTAGTATGTGATGCACGATTCTCATGTGTCACATAGCTCTTCTTCCATACATTCATTCCTTTTCCTTTAGGGTATGTTCAAGTAAAATGATTTCCCAACATTCCAAAATTCTCTTTCTACCTTACCACCTGACCTAACCCTAGACTCGCAATCCAATCTTCAACTGGGACATGATTTCCAATCTCGACATGGGATCCAAATCTTCGGGATTAAGCCTAAATGTTCCTTGGACAATTTTTTAGTTTTACCGATCAAACACTAGAAAATAAGTAAGAAAATCACTTATTTTTTATGAAAATATTTTCCATGGAATTTATTTTTTTCCATAAATAATCTAGTTTGAAATATCCTATGTATAGAGGAAAAGTTCCCCCATGTGGTATCATATTAACCGTAAATAATCAGCGTGAGTTTCTTATGATCTCATCTAGTTGTTAGTGAATGGATCAGTATCCAGCATAAACGATGAGGTAAAAACATAACTTAGTTGTTATCTTATAGTAATAATTTTTTTATGATACTCCATGTTCAATATCCAACTGTTTGATACAGAAATTGAAAGATATTCTTGTATATAAACAAATATTAAAATTTTAACCTCATACATTTTGGTCATATTCTTCCTTATCCGAATCCGAACAAGACAGAGAGTTAATATCTAGAAAAGGCACGTGAATTCTTTTTTTGGTTGATGGTTTTTAATATCATACCTCCATTTTCCTCTGTAGTTGACTTTTTAAAAAATTCTCTAAATTTGACATTTAGTGCTAATTTGATACAACAGGCAGATCAGGGGCCAAAGTTGGTATTAACTTCATCTTAGAACTTTTTAATATAATATTTAAAGTAGAAGAATAATGTAAGCACATACAAAATGAATCAAAGACGCACATTACTAAGTTACGAAAATTACACGTAGTGATGGGAGACATAATTTTTAATGCTGAAACAATGATGATTACATCAAAATGAACAAAAAGTAATTGATACTTAATTACTAAGATGACACAATAAATAACATCAAACAGTAACAATAGCGCATAACATATAAAAATTAACTATGAAATTGTAGCATCCCCTGTCGACAGAGGGAATGCACTAGCCTCTTCTCCTATTGTCCTTTTAGTAGTAGTATTTAGTTATTGCGTAGTTTCTTATTCTTCGATGTGTATTATTAAATACGTTGCATTTGTTTCTTGTGAAGTTTCCTTTCTTACAATCCTACATCGGATACTTATTGAGTTGAAGGTCTATCATAAACAATCCCTCCACCTCACAAAGTTAGGAGTAAGATCTGCATATATCCTATGCCCCCAACCCAACTTGTAGAATTACACTGGGTGCATTGTTATAATTTATATAATATCTTTTTTGTTTGTGTCATATCAGAATATCCGATACTATCCTATTTTATACATATTAACAAACTTTCAAAATTCCAAATTAATAAAAATCATTCAAAGCTTATGTTTGATATGATGTTTTTTACGTCAAACTAACTTTTTCAGAAAAAAATAGTTCTATTTTGTCCATAAAAGTACAAGAGAGGTGCATAGTTGTTCCCTTTACTCGAGGAACTAAAGAAGTCTATCTAGTGATTTGTGTCATTTACTACATTAAGAGAAGTAACTCATTCTTCGTTTAATTATAGGGTTACAAAAGAGAAGTAGCTCACCACATTTAAATAAGTAAATTATAAGTCTCCCCATCATGGGCGTTCCATAGTCTAACATTAAATTTGGACCAAACTAATAAAAAAGTAAAAATCACATCTTTTCTGTTTTTCAATCAATACATTAATATTTTGTTGCCTATCATTTATATATTCTTTAATTAAAATTAATGTATAAAACTTTGTATCTAGTGGAACACTATTACAAACCATAAAATAAAATGAAATTAGAAATAAATACTAGTAAACAAGACAATTTTCCTAGTGTGTTAAGATGATGATAAAACAAGAAGATTTATACTGAAAAAATGAAAAACGTAGTCAACAATCAAAAGTCACTCAACATTTGCTTCAACATCAGTCGAGTGATAGCGGTTGAAATCACACACAAATATGCATTTCATACACCATTAAAATTCCTACAAACAGAGCAGAGATGTCAAATTTGTGCAACGTAATAACTGGAGTATGCTTAACCTCCTTAAAGTTATTCTTTTCATAAATCAGATTCTCCCTCTCTTCCAGTTCTTTCTTTTCCTCTGTTTGGTACACATGCTCCAACCTATGCATCACTATTAACATTCCCTCCTAAAAGAGCACTTTAGCCATTAGAAAAAATCAGTGCATTTTAATGTTCTCCGAACGATATTTTCTTCTTGCTAACCAAACCACTTATTTTCTTGCTAAACATTTTTTTCCTTCATACTGAAACACCCTTAAAGTCATAACTCCAACACTAGTTGCAAATAGATACAAGTTTATGTTAGTCGTGTGAATTTCCTTTTCTTTTTGGAGTTGCAATTATGTTTTCTGGATCATAGTTTTAATGCCACTTCATTGGTTCATAGATTTCAGTTGCATGCATGGATTGTTTTCACTTTCTTTTTTGTTGTTGTGCAAGTGAGCTCACTTTCATCATTTTATCTGCTTATTATTTTTGTAGTCTCTAATGGTCTGCTTTCTTCTCTGTTTTCAAGAAGATGGTGCATTCCCTCATCTATGGCACTATTTCCAGGAAACTGGCTCCTTGTTTTTTCTTTTATCAGCTTAACTTACTGATAATTGTCAATTCAGAAGATAATAATGTGAGTACTTTATTACTATAGTATTATCTTTAGTTTCTTAATAAGATGACAAAGTGTATCAAGAGTAAAAATCTTTTCCTATCTTTATGGATATCATAACTTTTTGTAATTCCAAATATGATTTCATATGTAGCTTAAAGTGTTAAAAATATTAGATGTCCAAGTAGATGCTGATAAATGAAGCTATAGAGTGCAATAATAGTTCATTTGCTGGCTCTCTGAAACAAGTTTCCTTGTATAGCACCTGGAGGAGGAGGTCCTTTTATTGACATGTTGAATTTATTGAGTTTCCATGTCACTCTAATGAAAATGGTTTGTGCTTAGTTTGTTCTTTCTTGCTAAAGGATGTGAAATTATACTAGGTCGAATCGAAATCATGCTATTTAATTTATGATTTTTTTCCATAGTTGAATGAATTGTTTGGTGTTTTGTGGAATTGGTCTAATTATGTTTTATTGTGATGTTAGTTACCGTGAAGGGACAAAATGGAGATATGGGAATTATTTGTGGAGAAATAAAAGAAGTTGGTGCCGAGAAGCGAAGGTCCAGCGTGTCACACTGGTGTTCACCAGTGCGCTGTGAGCTTCCTGTGTGAAGCAGTGGACCTTCTCTCTTCTGGGCACCTTCTTTTTTATTGCTCATCTGCTCCAAATAGCTTTCAAGTTCCAACTTTTGTCTCCAAATTATCCCTTAGCTCTACTTCGGACCTTCTTGGTAATTGGTATCTACAACAAAGCTATATATAAATGCATATAGGACAGAGAATTACTAACATACTGTCAAAAGAAGAGAAAATTATCTTGAATCTTGATAGGTTATTAGTGGAAGAGTACTCAAATTTTTTTTTTTAAAAAAAAGAATTGAAAGTCTACTCTATAATTTAGAACAGAACTAAAGGCATCAGTGCAACAAAAGCTTGCTGATTCTGTTTACCAGGACGTGGACTGAAGCAATATCCATCTTAATTGCCTAGTGGATGGACTTATTTTCTTGACTACACAACTATCTCAGTATCTTATGCTGCAAGGTGAATTTGGGAGAACACATCTTACTTATGCTTTATAAATAAGAAATCATTCTTTTGTATATTCGTGCTTGAATGTTTACTATGGTTTTGTGTTCCTTTTCTTTTCTTTTACCAGGGTAAGAAGCTGCTTGGTATACGTTTATCTTTCATCTGTTGAAGGAATAGTTAATGTTTGATGTGAAAATTATTAGTTTGCTGACAATTTCTGCTGTAATAATCAGATTTACCACAACTTTTAAGTACTTTAGCATGTATGAATATACAAGTTTTTGCTTTGATAAAAGTTTAGACACTTGCCAAAAGAATTGTCTATGTTGAGAACAAGAAAAGGAGGGCAGCAAGACATAGCAAGACTCGCTTTAGAAGATATCGCCAAGTACTTTGACTTTCCAATTGTTGAGGCTTCTAAAAGTTCGAATGTTCGAAGATCAAATCTCTATACAGTCTCATACTTGGTCTCCAGGTCTCCTCTTCAGCTCGTGTATATTTGCTCCTACTGCATTGAAAAACATATTTCTTCTTTTTGTTTCTTTGTGTTTAGTATATAGCTAAATGTAGGAAATGGGTCAGTATTACTAGATGGTTCGACCAAACAACAATGCTCATGTAACATTCAATATCTCTAATTCAGTGCTAGAAGAAACTATTTTGATATTATTCTGATATGGGTTGACGAGTTGGATGACTTAAAGATGTTTGGTATATTGGTTTTGTTGCCTGGATGTATGTTTTTGTAGAAAGATATGCAATGACAACAGGAGAAAAATGAGTTAGCAGCTATTACAGTGGAAGAGAGAGAGAATGATAGAATGTGAAAGAGAGAGCATAGAAAGAAGCCCTTCAATCTTCATGCACATACAGAAGGAAACTGATGACACACCAAACTGAACTTATCTTGAATCAATTCATATAACGCGTGTGAACTGTACTAGGGTTGTGTTCTGGATGAAGAAAGAAAGGTGCTTTTCTGGGTTTTCCAAGAAACAAATAACATGCCCAGTGTAATCCCACAAGTGAGATCTAGAGAGGGTAGGATGTACACAGATTTCAATCCCCTACCATTTATGGGGTAAAGAGGTTAATTTCCACTAGCATCACTTTACAGTTCTTAAGAACAAGTACATACATTTAGATACAGGACACTGGAAATTTCCTGGCAGTTAAGCTTCAGCATATCGTACAAGCCACTATGGATTCAGAACCGGATATGGAAGGTGATAGGTAAAATGATGGGGGAAAATATGAACTGAAGAAATTGCTTTTCGCCATGCATTTGTTCATACATTCAATTGTCTTTGATTTGTTTGGAATTAAATTTATTTAGTCATTATCTTTTGTGCATTTAATTTTCTTTTATCTTCAATTATTTGTATTCTGTCATCTCTGCATTGCATGTGTTTAACTGTTAAAAAATTACTTATAAAACTTAGATATAGTCTGTGGATTGAGAAAGATTAGTCAGAGTTAATCTTATGCTTCCTTAACTACTCCTATTTCTTTGCAACTGCAGAAGATTGGAAGACTGTCATGTTGTTTCCATAAATTGTTTTTAGCTTCAGCCTAAGCCCTTTAATTGGACTAGTGTTAATGACCCACCTCTTTGATGATTTGTTCCTAGATATTTTTAGAGAATCTACTTATCCTTTATCATGTTTGTTTGTTTGTTTGTTTTCTTTCTTTCCTTCTTTAAGTCATAAGGAACATATACATGGGTTGTTGAGGTTTGGAAATTAGGTGGTAAAAGAAGGCCAACATACCAAAACTGTGAATTGTATAGTGATGAAAATGCAGGCCTTATAATTTGCCCATATGGAGGATGTTGTTAATGAATTAGAGATCCCTATCTTTTACATTCACTTGGCTAAAAGCATCATCACCACCTTATCCAACAGCATGTTTTGAGTGTTACTGTCCGATAAACTTCTCTGTTTTACTCTTTTTTTCTTCAATGTTTATCGTTCTTGTACTTTATATGCCATCTTTATCTGGAGTATAATCTCATATTACTGGTGCGAGTCTGAGGAAATATCAGGGTGTTAACCCAAAAAAAAACTCACCTTTAAATGGTGATCTTAATTTGCCGTGGTTCTTGATGGTTGTCTACAGAAATCCTAATGCATTTGGGAACTTCGATGCTTTCTGAATCGTCTACGTCTAGCGTCCTAATATTCTTTCTTTTTGATATGAAAGCTGACTGCAGGTTCTGACACTTTTAACTTCAATTATTTGAATTTAGTTCGGGATTAGAAAAATGTTGAAGACAATTGATAGTTTAGCAAGGAGGTTCGTTGGGAGTTTATTCATCAAGCACAGATTTCTGTTCCGCATTTTTTCTGCAGCCCAATTCCAAACCACATCGCCTTTATTCTGGATGAACATTGGAGGTATGCCAAGTAACGGAATGTTGCAGAGGGCACTGGATACAGAGCTGGATTTTTGGCTCTCATGTCCATGCTCAAGTATTGCTATGAATTGAGTGTCAAGTACATGACAGTACATGCATTCAACATTGATAATTTCAGAAGCAGCCCAGAGGAAGTTCAGTACTTGATGGACTTGATGCTGGATCAAAGCGAGGGAATACTCAAGCAAGAAAGCATTATCAATGAATATTGAGTGAGAACACATTTCGTGGGGAACCTGAAGCTTCTTGATGAGCCAGTTAGAATTGCAGCTGAGAAGGTGAGCAATCTCCTTATCTGTGTGGCCTACTCTTCTACTGATGAGATTGTGCACGTGGTTCAAGTTTCCTGCCAAGAGAAGTGGAAGTAAATCCAAGAACTTACGCGAATCAATATCAAAATGCAGAAATAACTGAAGAAAGATTGGAGCTACATCGTGTCATAAAGCTGGTAGATATTGAGAGGCATACATACATGGGATTGGCACCTGATCCTGATGTTCTGCTCCGAACTTCAGGTGTGTCTCACATTAGCAATTTCCTTCTTTGGCACATACTGCTTACTGTATTTCCCGAAGGTATTGTTTCCTTAGATTGGTTTACGAAACTTGGTATTGGCAGTGCTGAACTTCCCGCGACTGTATCCTCATTTGGAGAAGGAAAAGAAGCAGTTGTAAATTCATTGCTATTAAGAGTCATTTACATGTATTTTTACTGCGTTTTTCCTCAGATCAGTAGTTGCAATCTAAGTTGCTCGGACTCTCCAAAAATGTTGTTGTACCCGTGTCGGATCCTTCAAAAATACACCATTTTTGGAGGATCCGACACGCACCCGTCGATATTTTTGAAGAGTCCGAGCAACATAGGTTGCAATTATTCAACATTGCTAATGTCCACAATATTTCAAAGGAATATCTCCAACTTTATTTGACTCTGGTATTAAGGATGATCTGAGTCATTCTTTCAGAATTATAGAGCAAGCTTTGCTTGTTACTTTAGTTACATTTTCTTTCATTTTCAGCTAAGCCTTATAGGCTAAGACCATCTCTAACGCAACGCCAAATTCTATTTGGGAGTAAAATTTGGTGTTTTGCAGCTCCAATTCAATACGAAATTTTACATCATTTTAGTATGTGGATAATGTTACACCAAATTCATCACAACAAGTCACTTTATTGAATATTTAATCAAACATTATTTAGTTATATGTTTTAATTAAATCTCTTATATTTTTAATTATTTTTTTATTTAATATTTTATAATATTAACTTTAGATATAAAAGCTAGTTTTTTATAAATTAATTTTTTTATACATGCCTTTATTTTAAAATTAAATTTATGTTTGTTCTACTATAAATATATTTGAATATAACTACAGTTAACCTTCACAAAAATTAAAAGTGCAAACATAGAAATATTAGACAAATAATAAATAATTTATTTTAAAATAATAAACATTCAACAAAGTAGTAATTTTAAAAAGTACAACAAACATAATAATAAAATTACAATAATAACTTAATAATTTGACAAATTCTTTCCAAATCCACCAATACTATTAAAATATGGATTGTGTGGGGTTGAAAATTATTGTGATTGTGATTGCAACTGCTGAAATTGTTGAGTATTTATGTAAAATTGAAAATAAACTTTTCAATTATGTAATATTTATTTAATTGTATTTCATTAATAATTTCATTTTATTTGATTATTCATTATGATCCCTAATGTGTAATATTTGCTAGCAATTTATATTATTTAAAAAATTATGATATAAAATAATTTTATATTAAATGACTATAAAAGAAAAGAATATGAATTATATACGGTAAATGTTTTAGAAAAAATTCTCTTTATGAAATAAGAAAATATAAATAAAATAAAAAATAATAATGTAATAATGAAAAGAGAGAAATATATTATTATTCTTTTTCGGTGTAAAATTTGGGTAGGTTGGAGCCTATTTTAATGTAAAATTTGATGTTATTGGTGGGAGACGCTTAATGTTAGTAAATAGCACTTGGTTATACCTATTGGCTCTGTAATTAGAATCTCAGGTTTGGCCTTGATGTCGTTTCATTTCTTTCTTTCTAAGTCATATATACAGTTTTTAACACCAAGAAATTTCGTATTAATCATATTAATGTTGAACAAGAATTTGGTCCTTCCGTGCCAGAATTGTCAAAATAAATGACTAATAATCCAATCATCAAGTACCATGGTGGGCAAGGTGGAAAATATTTTTGAGGCTCTCCATTTTCTTCGTGACAGTAACGTTTTACCTAAAAGTTACCACTCACGAAAATACTTTTGAGACTCTGTCCATCTCAGTCGTCTTGCTTGGAGACTTTGAAACTTCAAGTAAAGCAACAGCAGGACTCATTATTTCCATGGCCAAAGGCTGTGGAAAGACTCGGAGTCAATGATTTGGCTCCACATAACTATGGGATATCAAGATTCAAATTCTAGTGAGTAGCAGGCATTCAATGAATGAAATAGTTAAATGCATACAAGCTGGCACGGAGGTTACTGTTATGAAAAAAAGTAGTTATAGTAATCTTTGCATTCTTAAAGACACCCAACCTATTTATAGCCCTTCATGAGAACCATATTTCTTTGTGAGACTTCCATGGCTCTGTCCGTCTGCTACTCTTCTTTTCTTCCTTCCCTTCTTCTTTTCGTCCTCTTGTCTCGTGAGGCTAGCTCAATTTCTCACCACCACCACCACGAACTCAAATCTATCCATTTTACTCTCTTTCAACACGAAACCATAAATAAAACAGCATATCTTATAGTGAATGGTATTGCAGGACCAGCCGTAAGCCAAACCACGACCCCTTTTGGCACCTTATATGTGTTCCAAGATCCCTTAACTCTAAAATCCACCTCAAAATCAAAGACAGTTGGGATAGCTGAAGGAACATCAATAACATCCTCGTTCAATGGACTGCAGAGCATATCTGTTGCTAAGATCACGCTGAAGATGAAGCATTACAAAGGCTCAATATCAGTTGTGGGAGGCACACACAATACAAAACCATCTAACCATCCTGTTGTTGGAGGAACTGGTGATTTTTTGTTCGTTCAAGGTTACGTGACATCTTCTCCAGTGGATCTGTCTGGGATCACTGTTACTTATAAGATCCAGTTTCACCTCTATTGGCCTCCTTATGCCATTCCAAGTCATTCCAAGTAATGTATTTAAGTCTACAAAGCTGTCTTTTTGCAACTGTTTCTCAGAAGCATTGTCACTTATCACTTGTTATGTCCCTGACTTTTAAAACCATATGTTCAATAGTAAGTTTTGAAGCATTATTAGGAATAGATGAAGCAGGCCAAGCAAGACTATGTTGTGATTTAAATTCTCGTAGATCTAATTCACCAAATTATATACCTCATTTAGTAGAAACAATATTTCCTTGAATACGCAGCGAAGTGGGCGAAAATCATTAACATTAGGTGATCTCTTCTTATCTATATGCTTGGATGGATAAAGTTATCTGATGCCCGTTTGGCAGGAGGTAGCAGATACCCAATAGGATAGTCAAAGTGCGGTCAAACTGGTGCACATGACATAAAGAAGAAAAAAGCTATGTTGCGTAGGATAGCTACATGACATAACATTTCCTGAACCAACTGAAACCACCACCCTTTGCCCTCCTTTGGGACTTTGACATAATGCATAAAGAAGAAAGGATCACAGGACAAAGAAAGAGATCAGACAAGTTAGAGAGTAACAGCAACAGTTACCTAAATCATGCCGAAGCCGAGATTCAGTTTCTATAAATATCAACTCATAACCATGTCAATATACAGATAATCATGTAACAAGGACCTTTCAAATGAATGATCAAAAAGAAAATTGTCAAAGACATGAAAAGAACACACAACAACCAAAATTTTTACAAAGCATATGAAAAATCTGGTAATTTTAGCAAACATAGCTACTACCAAGCATTCTGAACCCAAAATCAACTCCTTGATTAGTGTAGGCTAGGCCTGTTACAGAACATTCGACCATTGATTCTTACAAATGCAGCTATGCCCAAACTTATGCCTGCCCAAACCATTGCATATAGCAGACTCCGGAGATCATGTCGAACTATAGATAGGGATGAACAAAACAGGAAACATGGGTCAGGTTTAAGAGCATCGTGAGACATAAAGATCATGAAAATGTCGTGTTATATATCAACATAATAAGCAAAGAGGAAAGATTAGATTTTCCATCCTCCATAATGTAACAAGGCTCATAGGGAAAAGATAGAAAGGATCAAGACAATGCATATTAGAGGGCATTACATTATTTGTCATTTAAATGTTATAGTTTTGCCTATTTTGCTGAGATACTGCAACATACTCCTAGTGGAACTTTTTTCTTCAATCCTTGTTATGATGAATTTAATTTAAAGATTACTAACCTGACTATTAAAATATGATCAAAGAACTATTAGCCCAATAGTACCTTTTTAAAAAAAATAAAGGAATTAAGAGGATTTGGATTCTTTAACTGAACTTCAAAGATAGTTATTGAAGAGCATAATAAGAAAAACATTCAAATTATGCCAACTTACCATTCCTTAGAGACAACATAGCAAAGAACAACCCAGTCAATATCAGCGCCAATGCCAGAGGAAATGACTGTAATCACATAAGATACTTATTAGGACAGTGTAGACCTTGATTACAATGGATGGGTAATGAAAGTTAATACTACACATTTAGACTATATTCATGAAAAAGGAAAAAGGAAATGAGATGTAAAGAAGTAAACAAAACATTGTATAAGCCCTGATTAATGGTTGTCACACAAAATAACTGGAAGAGTAGATACCATGATGTAACAGCTAAACCAGCCCAGAAAACAGAAAATTTCATCATTTAGCTAATTGGGTAAAAAATCAAGTGAGAATTAAGCCGATAAGGAACACAATTTAGTTTTGGCTTCAATAAAGACCTAGTGTATACTTCTTTATCAAAAAAAAAAGACCTAGTGTATACTTTGGGCCGAGTCACTGTGTTGGTAAAATGATTAACTTGTCAATCCTCTGAAGTTACAGAAAAGAATATCATTCTATAAGCATACAATAGACCCTTGTGGTCAGACCCTTTCCCGGATCTTGCGCATAGGGGGAGCTTTAGTGCACCGGGCTTTCCCAGTTGTTTTCCTCTTCAGTCTATATAAAATATTCTTTTACTAAATTTACAGATAACTTCATATAAACTCGTGCTTTTTGTCCCGTTATTCAAGCTTTAAACCAAGCATAAAGAGGAAGATGATTAGGTACAGGAAATATGAACTTCACCTAAACTACTTTATAGAAACTGTGATAGGACACAGGTAAGTAAAAAATTTGGTATTTCAATATGGTCTAACCATAGTAATCTGATGAATAGAAGCATGTTAAGCATGATCACAGCAGAATAAGTTATAAGACTCACAGCTTTAGTCTCAATGCCTCCTTTTTGGGATGATGGTTTCATATCTCGAGAGACAGCCGGAATATAGTGTCCTTGCAATAAATCACTTGCATCCTTCACAATATAAAAATAGCATATATGAAATTCAGAGTCCAAATTGGAAATATAGAAGCTCAAAGTCGTTGCAGCAAATTCTAAACTAGATACTGGTACATAACAGATTGAACATTCTTAATGCGAGTATCTCCTAGTAGTCAATAAGCAACTAATCCAATAAAATGGCAGCGCATTACAAATTATCAACTGGGTCAACTGAAAGAGTAATCATGATACCAGGTTCAGTTAATACTTAGCAGATGGCTCGCATAGATGAAGCTTGGTACTATTGAAAGAATGCTTTCCGAAATTTCAACTGACTGATTAGTATCAAACCAAATTGCAAGTGACAGCACATAATGAATGTACCAACATGCTATGACATACAAACCTGAGTAACAACTAAGTGCTGGTAAGAAGCATCATTACCTGTTTAGTACCATCAACAAAGTTATTCAAGTAGTATCGTGTTATGGCATTACATCCGTCAGCGAGAATCCCCTGGGCTGTTCTGTGACCACATCTGCATATCAAACAACAATGTAGATTATAGTCGTGACATTGATCGGTGAAAGAAAAAGCTTGAGGTCATAATATTAAGATTTAAAGAGTACTGAATATAACTAGGTGCACATATAAAAGCTAAATCTCGGAGCTTAGTGCTCCGAAATACATGTTTTATATTTTTTAATCTCAAAAAGAGAGAATTTGCAGGACAAACAGAAGTCTTAATCATATTATAGATTATAAAAGAATAACCCTAATTAGGCATGGATACCGTTCAAGTCCAGAAGCCATGCAACTTGAGATCTCTTTGAGTCATATACGGAACTGACATTTACTCAGAATCTAAATCATTTAGCAACAAAATAAATCTGTTGAATAACAATTTTCAATTTGTTGACTGTAACTTACGAAGTTGTATGCTATATTCATCATGATCTCGAGATAAAGTGATAAACTATGGATGGAATTGTGCAGTTGGTACTTAAAGATCCAATCCCATATTTTTACTCTTGATATGAATGTAATAGGCCAAAAACTAGTACCAATGTCAATGATGGTTATATAATGTTTGTTGATTTGAGAACTTTGTCAGGGTCTGAATCCTACTGACATATGTATTTATATTATTATGCTTTTTATATGAAAATATTTTTTCACATCTAAATTATCTATTAATATGCTAATATTTGACCCCATTCTAGCTGTTCCAGATAACTAATGCTGCCTTCATAAGACACCATCTTCTTTTAGCAGAACAAGTTGTTACCTGACAAAATCTCCCTTTAAAGCTGGAGTACCAGAATACTGGATGCTTATATCATCCCCATGGTTGGCCCATACTGCAAATAGTTTTTAAAAGTAAAAGAATAAGCAGGTCAAGGTAAAGAAGCTTAATATCCATCCAGCATAGAAGCTTTAACACAGATATCAAAAAACTTCTCACAGAGTTTGAAGCTTTCGTCAAGGTTGGGGTGTGAGCTAATAGTTTCTTCAGCATCAAAAGCACCAAGCCTTCTCAATTGGAATTCAAGCATTTTCCGACCTAGCATGCTCTGCGAACAAACATCATTGATTAGGGCATCTGTATTGTGTGATGAGAAGTTGAAAAAAAATGGATCCAAATATGTTAGTTTGTGCAGGCTTCTCTAGTGATTTAAGTCCCAAGACACAAACATATCAACCTATATGTTAGTTTGTGCAGGCTTCTCTAGTGATTTAAGTCCCAAGACACAAAACATATCAACCTTCCCTGTCCTGATTTCAGTTCCCACAACTAGCAAATGAATAATTAAGGAAAACAGTGTCAAATATTAAGCCAGAGTGAATCTTACAACTTCCTAGTTTTAGGGAAATAACATCCACTCCCAGTCGGGACATTCTCTGGAAGCCTGCCCAGAACCAGAGAGGTAGTACAGATTATGAACTTGCAAATCATCTCTAGTTAACATGTCTATGTACAGAAATTTTTTTAACTGAATATCTTAAAGCTAGTGAAGGAGCTTGAATAGGCATCCAAAGTGCAAGTAGAGAAAGCTTAGTGAGCATCATGTTGTATCCTTCCACAATCAACAATTCTTAAGAGTTAATTGGAAAATATGCAGAAGCAGTTGTGATGTCAGTATTTTCCTCTCGGAACTAAGAAATGAAACTTGTCTTGAAGCAGTTGTGATGTCAGTATTTTCCTCTCGGGACTAAGAAATGAAACTTGTCTTTTATATATATCCACATCAGGCACCAATAGTAATGTTTCCACAGGAGGGAAGGTACCTGAGTTACATTTGTACGGTCTAAGCAGTCAATACAATTGGTCCTCAAAACTCCAAGTTGTAGCTCAACTTTCTCACCTTTCTCATTTAATAGAAAATACCTATATGATAAGATAAGAAATCCAAATTTAACATCAAGGTCAGGTGAAACAACAATTAGATACTACAAGAAACAGACGTGATCGAGGACGCATATATGTTCCTCGCTAAACAAACAACCAAAGACAAAATAATTACTTTATGATGGATGCAAATTTAGAGTCTCTAAACAACACCATGCAATTAATTGTCAATTTGCAAATCTCTCTATCACTCTCTCTTTCTCATAATAATTACTGACTCAGTCTGCTATTTGGTTTAGCTTTTCAGTTCCTCCCCAATTTTCAAACCAAATAAGAAAAAGAGCTCTCTCCTTGCTGATAGTGCTGCTGACCCTGCATGCATATAGGTGTTTTGGCATAATAGAGATGTATAACAAAAATGACAAGTTCTGTTTCACTTATTTGTTTCTAATACTGCCTTCTATGACATAGTAACATAAAAGGGGTGACACTGACTTTAATTGCACAACATGCTGACTTACACTGGGTTCCTTGACTCGTTCTTGGTTAGCCAGGTTTAACTGGTTTGTCCTTCCAGAAAGAATAAAGAGTAAAAAGAACAGTTAACTTTCTTTACAGTAAACCCATAAACCCTCCACGATTTACAGACCAAACCTGACCCAATGGCTTCTGGCCAGAATGGGTCTGCTCAGTTCCCAGTTCCACTATCATCCCTCTACAGGTAGATGAGATTCAAAATTAAGAGAATATTTTCATGAAATCCCGCATTATTTAGGACTAGTAAGGGATTGAAGAAACTGAAACTCTATACGAGATAGTAAATATGTGTGCACGTGTGAGTGTTTATATACAAGCACACACACTCGGAAGAGACATACCTATTTTTAATGAAAAAATCTTCAATTTGATCATAGAGGATAGAAAGGAGCTCAAAATGAACATGCCCGCATATGTGGTGAAAATCAAAGTGCAAGTATCTGCAGAAGTCATAAGATATTAGAATGAAGTGTGGTACTTGAGGATTCATATGATTTACCACAAGAAAGATAATTAGAAACCTACTTCACATCATCACCAGCAACATGTTGCATTGCATTTGCAAACTTTTCACTTAGGCGTCCTTCTCCTCCATGCTGATAAGAGTTTTGGATAAAAGAGTAAGGACAATAGATAAAATTGTCTAGACATATCGATGCAAATATACATAGAGTCTTTCATACGTATCACATTAAAAAATCAAAGAAGAGACTGCCTCTGTGTTATCATTACACATGCACAAAGAAAGAAGAGAATCCAGCAATGTTCTCTAATAGATCAACTAGTCTGGATAACCAAGAAGTAATTTAAATATTATACCTTATTGACGAGATCAATTGAGAGAACATTTCCGTATTTTTTTCTCAGATCCAAGTAATGCCGCTCAACAACTCTAGGCTGCAGAATGTTACACAACAGAGTCATTAAGAGTGAAAGCCACATCTAGTGTGCTAATGAATCGAGAAACTAAAAGAGGCAGAGAGTGCTACTCAACTGCTTCTATAATTCTCACTATCTCAAACTTGGGCTTATATGTCAAATCAACAATCTGATTCCATAGTAATGGGATTGACCCTCTGACCTACAAAAAGGCAATAATTTTAATGAAATATCAAAATACCTCAACAAAAAGTGAAAAAATGAACACATGAGCTTAAATTTATCACATACAGTACGAAGCATTCGAATATGTGATGTTTCAGCAAATCTCAAGCACTCATTTAAGATTGTGAATTTCCCAACCTTCCCTTTCTCTGCTAGCCAAAAGATTCACTTTTTCCATATTGTTGAGTCCTATATTGATGGTGGGATGGGGAATCTGATCTCATTATATGGTATTGAGAAATTCTCACCTCGTGAGCTAGCTTTTGAGTTGAGTTATCCCCTTCATGGTATTAAAGTCAAACCCATTCTAATTCTTGGTTTGCCCGATATGGGGTCCCCATATTATATTGTTCATGCTCCAATTGGCAGGTTGGGGTGGTTGTTGTGTTCCATATCAGTGATGGGATGGGACACTTGGTTTCCTTATATGGTTCTTGGGCACTGCATGAGCCAGCATTAGGGGTTTAGTTAAGACAAGATCCATATTTTTATCATGATATTTAGAGCTAGTCTCACCCCAGTTCTTTGTTTACCGATATTGGATCCCCATATTATGTTGTTCAGGCTCCTATTGGAAGGTCTGTGTGTGAGGGAGGTGCTAGACCCAAATCAGTGGTGGGATATGGGACTTGGTCTCCTTATATGGTGTTGGACAATCATCACCTCATGAGCTAACTTTTGGAGTTGAGTTAGTCCCAAATTCAATTTATTATCACATATAGAGATAACTTTGATCATAGACAGTTATTATCAAATTGGACAACAAGGGTGTCTTTTATGCTTCTTGCTAGCTCTACAGCTTCTGAACTCAGTCAAATTAGACTCATCAAACCTATCAAAATAAAGAATCTCATCCTGGCCCACATGGAAATCAAAACCTTTGTACGTTTCTTATTTAACATGTAAAGAATAGGTGATAGGAAACCTGCCAAGCGAATGTTAAAGAGATTAAACACACACAATAATGCTGATAATGCGAGATATTATCTACTGTTTCATCATCCAAGTGCTACTTCATTCAAGGATTCAATCTTTTTCTTATGATTGGATGAGCTATAAACCTGTGGGAAGTAACTAAATGAAAGTTCCAGCAAATGAAAGATGTGTTATTGTCAGGCAGAGGATTAAGTTTTATTACCCTATGCCATACCAAAATGTACATTGCATCTGAGAGGTCCTGTACTGAGAATTGAACTGTTCTTTCATCAGTAAGCTCAGGAGAAAACTTTGATATGTCAAATAAATGATGCAGTATATTAGAAGCAGGATTTCTACATAGGATGTAATCCGAACAACGAAAATTGTCTTGATAATTGATTTAGTTATTTCTTTCTTCTGACGACGTCATATCCTCCACCCTAGTACTCTTGATTCCTTCTTCTTCTTCTTCTTCTTCTTTTTTATCAACCCCTTCTTCTATCACTAAAAGAGAGGGAACACACACACAATTTGCACATAGAGGAAGTAATACAAGTTACAAGAGTTATTTGTTTAAACATTTTATCACAGCAATATCAATTCAACAACAAACATTATTGTGACAGAATTTTAAAATATCCGCCTCAGTTATCTACATATGTATAAAAGGGTATTTCACGAGAAACAAGATAGTGTAGAAAAAAGTTATAATCAAACTCTGAACAAGTGTACCTGAACAAATGATGCTGTATACCCTTTCAACTGGATAATTTGCTCGCTTTCCACAAAATTTGCAACAAATCCATCAGAATCAGCCCCTCTTCTCCACATTCGAGTGCCTATATTAACAAGCCAATTGCAGTGACCAAGAGAATAGGTTAAGACTAATTAAATAAAATAAACTGAAGACCTGAATAACATGAAGCAAGTTGCAACATGGATTCTAACTAATTTGCATTCAGTTCATATACACTTAATGAGAATGGATGACTATACATAAAATACATAACAATATTTGCAACCTTGTTACTTGCATTTACTGTGCTTTGTCAAATCGCAAAATTGAGAGAAAAACAAGAAGGAAAAATGAATACCAGCTCTCCTGTTGCACCTCCTTGCAATCAGTGTGACATCAATAATGTCTTTTCCAATTGCAGCTTGAAAATTGTGAAAACCTTAAGATAGGTTAAGGCATACATCAAAATGGAACAATAATAACTCTCATTATGCAGGAGTTGCAGTAGCTATACTAGAAAAAATTCATGTATTTAAAGGATACTGCCTTGGACAACAGGAAGCAAGAACGGGTCAAGCTGTAAATGCAAGGCATAATAAATGAGTCAAAACCCTTATGGGAGAATAAAATGAACCCAAAGCACATAGATACCTGACCTTGTTATCTATCAGCTGTTCCATCATATAGTTGTTCCAAACAGATCGAGGGTCCGCCTGCACAAAATAAATTAAAGCAATATTTGAATCACAGCTGCGTGCTGGTCAACCAACTATGAGAATACTGGAAGCAAAAAAGCTGCTGCATGTACTAGATGAATATAAGCAATCAGAGCTATGCCATCACAGCAGTAGGACGTTTAAAATACTTACTTGTCTCCAGAGAGGAAGCATCTTGGATTCATCGCCCAAATCATGCAGTCGCTGAGCACTGCAGTGTGAACCATAAGTTTCTTACTGTTAAGCACTGTACCGTGATATCTTAGCAATCAGATGAAAGAGAATCAGCAATATGAATGTGTCAAGTAAAATTCCATGTGGGCTGCAGAAGTTAACACTTCCAAATTGAAAATAATGAAGCTTTATATTTAAAAAATTCTTTTAACTCATTAAATTCACTTAAAAAGTTGATTACCTAAATAGGTCCATACTGAAAGATGATGAAAAAAGAGCAAAAACAGAAGAGAAATTGCCTTAATATGTTGTTGAGGACAGTAACCTAAAATCTTCTCAGGGGTTCAATGATATGAGATCAACATAGAGGAGTTCAAACAAGTAATCTGGTATACACTAACCAATAGCCTCCATCAAGAACAAACAACTAATGTCCTAATCATTGAATTTTGAAATACTTATGTAGAAAATGGATTGTGTCCTTAGCCAACATTAAAAAAAAGGCTCTTAGAGTTCATACATCGAGGACAAGTAAAGTTGTAGACTGATGCTGCATAGAGTTTGTTAGTCACAAGGCTAAAGGGGAACTGCGGAATAATCTATTGATTCCTTCTGAAGTTTGAAATGGAAGTGGGCAAAAGAAATAGGCTTTAGCTCTGAAACTTATTTTATTTTCTCCCACATGGATGCAGCTCAGCTCACAACAAGACAAAAGTTTATATCAAAGTTCGTCATTAATTCTTATCATTTGTTTTTACTGGTATCATAGTCATCCTCGTAGAAGTTCAATAAAACAAAAATACTGCACAGGTCAGTAGGATTCCTGTCTGGATCTGCACTGTAGTATCTCCTCATCACTAAAATTCGTCATTCATGCATTGATGAAGAGATAACACATTGGATCCCAAAACAAGACATTCAAGTCAGAGTTAGTGTTCTACAACTCATCCAGCATTGACAAGCAATATGCCTGATAGAAAACACTCAACTTTAAGTAGAATTGCATCTAAAGCATAGGATAAATAATAAGCGTCAACTATCAGGAAGAAGACTTTGAGGGATTAAAATTAATTTAAATGCTACTGCTGGTAAGCTCGAGATACCATCCCCTCCACTATACCAATTTTTATTTTATTTTTTGGTAAAAAAGAAACAAGGATCCTCCAAAATGCTAATACACAATTTATTTAATGTAATAAATAGTTCTTAATAGAAATAAACAGCTAGGCTCTTAGTTAACTTCTAATGGTATATATCCCAAGACAAGGAAAGAAGAAAAAAGGCAACGAACGAGCAGTCAGAAGGTTGAAAAGACAATTCACCTCAATGTCATATTGACATCATAAGAGAAGTACAGACCAGGAGTCCTCTCTATGACATTAAGCAGTGCCGAAAACTGAGCTTCCATGTTTTTCTGCCAAAAGCCAAAGCAATATCACAGGAACAGAAATAGCAGACAACAGCATGAGATTAAAAAAAAATAGGATAGGAAATTAAACAGAAAATTGAAGACCTACCTGTTCAGTAGTAGAGTTCTTGAGAGACTGGTCACAAGGAAAAAATTTCATCGATGAAACTTTAAAGATAGGGTGCCCAAAGTAAGATCCAACACATTCACGGTCCATTATGACCAGTACATATGAACCTGAGTGCAAGAGCAGCACACACTAGATTAGAGCAAACTTTTATTGATACCTATCAAATGCATAATTGATATTTCTCTTTCAACTTCTTTCTGCCATGTTATGTCTTTGCATTCTTCTTTTGAGCTAAGGATAATAGTCAAAAAAGAAAAAAAGTTCTCCAATGATATGATAAACTTTTTGTCTTAAATTTCATGGTCCTGCTTTTGCTCAATAGCTGAGATGTAAGATACCCGTCAAATGCATAATCGATCAAGGCCAAGACATTGGTATATACTTTATATGGGTGTGATTGTTTTTTGGAACAAAATCTTAAGAGAATGAGCAACAAAGGGCACACTCTTGACCTTGATAATGTAAGATTTTTTTATTTATGTGAGAGAGCTGAACTGCTATTGAAATATAAAAACAAAATCTTGATCTTTTAGTTCTTCCTAAAAGTACTCACCAGCCAAAAGTTTGAGTATGCCTATAACACCAAATATTTTCTGAATTTTGGGAGCACGAACCGAACTGCATTCAGGGACCTCATCTAACATAGAGAACAAGTACCAGAAATAAAATATCATTAGCTTAATAAATAGTTCAAGTCCAGAAGAAATTCATAAAGAAGAAAAGGAGCAACCTATCAGTTTCATAGACCCATCCGCCCGACTGATCTCCAAGCACGAACCACGGGATCCATCAGTAGGCTCAACAACATACTGGTATGGAAATTCCCAAAGTCGCATCCTTGTATATAGTTTCTGTGAAGGGTCTCCCTTCTCCATCATAATTAAAATGCTATAGACACTGAAACACAAAGTTGATTACCAAATCATCGCCTTTGCGAATCAACTTAAGTGGGATATGCAAAATATGAAACATAACAACACAAGAATTCCAAAGAACGGGTGACAGTGCTCGACAGGTACTTAATTAGTAAACTCTGATACTTGCAACACATGAAGACATTATGCAGCTCGGTTTATACAATTAATATATATGGATGTGACAGCATCACTACACTGTGTGACATCCTTGACCACTAGTAGTGCAAACAGAGCAATTCTGTTAGGTGATTAACAGAACAAAATAATGCAGAAATCATTTGTTTAAGTTCAAAGTCCTTTCTTTACTCGGAAAACATTAAAGTAATCCATCCTCAATTTGTTTGTATAACTTTATATTTTTTAATCCATTCAAGATTCAAAAGTTTTCTTATTTTCTTGAACTCTGTAAGTCAAAACGAGAAGAAATTGAAACGGAGTACAGTTGCCTTTAGCAGTTTCTTGATTCTCCATCTGTTGGACTGGAAATCATGTAATGAGAGAGAACAAAGAACTTTTTTGTTCTTTGTATTGGATAGATATTCAAGAACAACTCAAATCTAGGTTTCCCTTTCAAACATTGAACCTAGTTTTAGGAAACAAGATTCGTTATCTCAAGAAAACACATTCTTGACATGAAAATTCCAGAAAAATCATAGTCTTTATGGACCAATGGGCCAACAGTTTCAGGACATTCATCAAGAAATTCCATATTACCGAGGATTATTTCAAAGAAAGTGAAAAATTTTAGGTACCTGAGAAGGAAAGTATGTCTGAAAAAACGAAAAGGAAAAAAGAAGTAATAAGGAGGGCTCGGATCAAGAAAATAGTAGAAAGGGAAGAGGAGAATTTTTTAAAAAAAAATACAGATGGCAGTAAAGGAGCGAGATATAAAGGGCGATTGGCGTACAATTAACGGAATACCGAACTATGCCTTAGATGTCGCTGCAACTCCCTATAAAATAGTGCATATATCACTTTCTTGTATAATAAAAAAGTTTAATACCTTTGGGATTTTGAGATTTAAAAAGAATTTTTAATTAAAATATATGTTTTTTTAATACTCATATCTTAAATTGTCAATAGTATTCTTTTACTAATTTTTAAATATGTAAATATTATTTAAATAAATTTGAAGATATTTTATCTGAATTCACAATCAAAATTAAAATATTTAACTATCAAAATTCAAATTATCTCTTATAATAGATCCGAACATTTGCCCCGAATCAACTTTCTGATCATAATTGCTCTAGTGTATAACTAAAGAATAGATAGATAGGAGATAGAAAATAGAAAAAAAATTATTATTATTATAAAAATATCTCTTTATTTCTGAGGTTCACTAATTATTTTGCTATTTCTTTATATTTGTTCCCATCAAAATTGAAACAAAGGGAGAGTACAAGTCTTTCTTCGTGTCCTATGGATTTACACAAATATCCTTTTATATGCTACTATTTAGATTTTATTCCTAATAAGTTTAATGCAAATTAGATTTTATTCCTAATAAGGTTGACGCAAATATAATATTCAAAAATTACCCTTCCAGATAATATTAGATCGAGTTTATTGTTTGTTTATGTAGTGTTCTTACTGACAAAACATTAAATTATCGTCTAATTAATGTTTACAATAATTTATTAAATTTTAAATTGTAATCTAATATTTTATCATAAATTTTTTAGTTTACTCAAGAAAATCCGTATAACACTTCACTCACTTAAAGAAGGCACATAAAATTTTCTATAGCTGCATCAACACCAAAGTTTCATTTTGGCCAGTCACTCAATTACTGAAAATATGACTTTACTATATAATTTATACTTTTTCATCGTCGATGCAGCAAATGCATGTTTACGATGGCCTAATCAGCCAATTTTTTTTTATTTTTTATTTTAAAAAAAATGCATGTTTACAATATCCATAGCCCATGCGAATCAATTCTTAACATAGAATTGTTTGAAATTGAAAGAAAAAAAAAAACGCATGACTAAACTAATATAGGCTCCTAATTTCCAACTTTATACTATATGTTGGGACCCAAAAGCATATATGACAAAATTGATAAATAAGTACTACTTAGTACACAAGAAAAGAAATATTATCTGTAAAACTTCCATTGCTTCACTCATATTACAACAGCAACACGATAAGAAATGCATATTTATTAGGAATGCTCTCCTTATTTCATCTTAATATGATCGTCCACCGCATTATACATCTTGCTATATGATTGGAATGAGTTATTAAAACTCTGGTATTGAGATCATCACCTCCTCTGAAACCATTTAGAAGTTTCGTCTTCATATGCTTGGTCTCACATTAAGCCTAGAAGCAAGCTTTTGACCCAGAGATTTGTCAGCCTGCAGTAATACATTAAACATTGTCAGGATATTTACAGAATCACTCGTCACTCTATGAAATTTACTGCCAAGATAAAGTCTAGCTTGAGAAAATTTGACCTAATAGGTTTAGAATGAGTGTGATCTTATAATAGGTATGCCTTCAAAAGATTTTTAGCATGTTTGAACTGAAAGCAACGAGTTCCACTGAACCAGAAATATCTATCCTAATCCACCTCTGCCTAAAACAGATAAATATAGGGTATGATGGAGTACTGACCTGAGACCAGTATGAGATCCAAATGCTGCGTATTTCATAAGTGATACGAGGATCAGACAAGGCCTCCACCCACCGACGAACAAAGCGTTCTTGCCTGTGATTGAAAAAACAAGTATATCAAACAGAATGGAGGAGATGAGATTTAGAAATACTTAATGTAAACTTAATAATACCACACTCTAGCATAGGTCAATCATGTTTACCTGTCGGGTGTGAATGAGCGGTACCTTTCTCCTGGTTGCTGGAAATTGTTCTCTTTCTCAATGATACACTGTAAGAAATTTCAACAGCACAAAAGTTAAATCAAAGTACTTTTGTGTTGGATTACGGATCCACTTCAATATGTATTTCCTGGATATCTAGTTGCACTGCTTCAGAAGTTATAGTCTCAATGCAGCTTCAGTATTATTAGATAATAGGTAAAAAGGAACAAACCTTCTCGCGTTTTCCACTGCAAACTGTTGAAGGAATAGGATACTTCTCAGCATGGCGAACTTGATCATACCTTGAAGGGAAGTAGTCGATCTGTAATAAACCAGACATTAACTATTATAAAGTAACACCATAATCAAAACACCAACTAACAATTAACCAAGACATAAAATAACCTGAGGCTATAACATTTATATCAGACAAACTATTTCAATGTGTATAAAAACTTCCAACCTAAGCTAAAGGCACACCATTTTCCACAATAACATATTGGTATCGTGTGGTATTACCGTAGGATTTAAGTTATACATACTGACATGGTAACGAACTTTTTTACAGTATCAGTGCAAAATAACTAGCTATTTCCCTATTCTTTAAGTAACTATATCACCTTTGCTATGAAAGTAACTTATTGTTATACACGGTAAATATAAAAGAATGTTAACCTGATGGTGTAAAAAATCTTAAAAGATAAAGATCATAAAAATTCATGGATAGATATGTTCCATCATGGAAGGAGAGAGAACGTACCTCCTCATCCCTGTGCATAAAATTCATAGAGCCATCATAGTGATTGTTGTGATGAGCACACTTTGGAGCATTAGCAGGAAGTTGCAAATAGTTTGGTCCAAGTCGATACCTCTGGGTATCAGAGTAGGAGAAAATACGAGTTTGAAGCATCTTATCATCAGAGTAATAAACCCCTGGAACCACAATAGAAGGGCAGAAAGCTAGCTGCTCATTCTCATTAAAGAAGTTATCAATGTTCTTGTTCAGAACTAATCTTCCCACCGGCTGCAAAGGCAAGATATCCTCTGGCCAAGTTTTTGTCACATCAAGTGGATCGAAATCAAATCTGTCTTCATGATCTGGATCCATAGTCTGAATGAAGAGCTTCCATTCAGGATAATTTCCAGCTGCAATAGAGTCATAGAGGTCCTGAGTAGCGTGGCTGTGGTTTGCTCCTCCGACTCGGATTGCCTCTTCTTCCAACAAGGACTTGACACCACATGTGGGCTTCCAGTGGAACTTCACATAAGTTGATTTCCCAGCCCTGTTGATCAATGTGAATGTGTGGACACCAGACCCGTCCATATGCCTGTAATCTTGTGGAATACCAATATCGTCGAAGAGGAAAGTGAACATGTGCAGGCTTTCGGGATGATGAGAGAAAAAATCAAGGACCCTCCAATTCTCCTGGATATGGGACTTAGGATTTGGCTTCAGAGCATGGACCATGTCAGGGAACTTCATTCCATCACGGATGAAGAAGACGGGGAAGTTGTTCCCGACCAGATCAAAGTTTCCCTGATGATATATTGCAAATTGAACAGAATTAAGGATTTACTTCAAATGCAACCAACAAATCACAAACGCAGGCATATTTGTAAAGCAATGAGATCATTCCTCAAAAAGACTATGAAAAGACAGGTGTGAATCATGAAAATTAGGCAAACTCACTGAAAGGTATTGAATATCACAGGGCCTTATAGTCTCTTGTATGATGTTAAACAACATGAACAATCACTTCACATTTCTAACCTACTAGAGTGCTAGCAAACACGTGGACCCTTATGCAGGATACTTAAAGATAGATCCCTATGGGATGCAGATAGTCAGATACACCACAGAAAAAAATAAACGAACTCCATACAGTATTTTTCAATTGCAACATAATATCGTCTATAAAGCAGTCCAGGCAACATTTAATTGAGGTACGTATTATTAAGCTGTGTGCCAACAAGAGAATCATTAAAACATGCATACTCCAGTCTGTATATGGAAATTTAACTATGAAGATACAGAACTATAGTAGCTGTAACTCCTCAAATTGATGTTTGGCATACCTCTCTGGTGTAGAACTTGACAGCAAAACCACGAGGATCCCTCAAAGTTTCAGGACTACCCCTCTCATGAATAACAGTAGAGAATCTCACAATGACGGGAGTCTGGACACCAGGAGCTCGAAGGAAATCAGCACAGGTAAGGTGAGCAATGTCATGAGTAACTTCAAAAAACCCTTTGGCACTAGCACCTCGGGCATGAACAACACGTTCCGCAATACGTTCCCTGTCAAAGTTGGCAAGTTTCTCCACCAAATGGTAATCCTCAAGCAACACAGGACCTGGAAAGAAAATTATAAGAAGCCACAAACATAAATATGTAAAAGAATCTGCATACAACATCACTCTCCATATCAAGTATGATATACGAATGTAACAGTAGCGTAAAAACCTTTGATATATAACTGGGTAAATTGCACCAGTAATCTAAAAATCCTTTAGCGGTAAGTGTGTTTACTTAAAAGTCTACGTAAAATTAACAGTGGTCCTACAGGTTGGTGGTTATGTTAGCAAACATCTTAAAGAATAACTTAACAATACCTATTTTTGAACTGATAATGAACTATCATCAAGATGCAAAGCTCTATTTGTGTCAATACACCAATATATTCAGGGGTAAGTTTTAAACTGTTAAAGTAACGAGCATAATAGGTTCATGAAGTAATCTTCAAGCCAGTAAATAGATGGTTAAGCATATAAAGGATGAAGAAGCACTTCTAAATTGAAAAGGAGCCATCTATTTTGTATATAAAGAGTGTTATGAAAACCTCTGGGAAACCCAAGACAAATGGTGATTGCCTTCAAATCTAAGACCAAAAAGGCTAGATTTCACAATAGAATCTCATAGTAATAATTTTAGTGAAGAACTAGTGATGAAACGAAATTAGGTTAGGGGGAACACTTGTCATAGGCACAAATAAATGAAAGCAACTTCTTGTTAACCAACCATGGCCCAAATAATATGTACAACAATAAGTTTACGAGAAAATGAGATCTGAAAATGGTCTTCTCAGATATCAAAATGAAGATAAAAATTGCAAAAGGCTAGAAAATCATTTCATCCGAATTTAACTCCTACAAAATAATTGCCAAAGTACATTTCAGTGCCCTAACCAGAAGTAGTTATCAAGAGACAGGAGTCAATCTAAGAAATTTCCATTTAAAATGATTTTAAAGGAAAAAAAAAAAAAGATACCTCTGGCACCAACAGTAAGAGATGAATTGTTGTTCCAAACAGGAGCACCAGAATTAGTTGTACAGAATGGTGAATTGAAAGCACTTGACGGACGGTACTGCATTATACCATGAACAGAACCA
The DNA here is from genome assembly GCA_038996855.1 of Solanum aculeatissimum. Classification (NCBI taxonomy): domain Eukaryota; kingdom Viridiplantae; phylum Streptophyta; class Magnoliopsida; order Solanales; family Solanaceae; genus Solanum; species Solanum aculeatissimum. Next base: position 2,879 of record JBCEWC010001631.1, on the reverse strand, counting down.
TGCATATATAAGTTTCACATGAAAATTAGAAATAAACAGTACCATTATCTAACAAAAGCTTAGTTTGAGGGAAGAAGAAGAACAAGTGTACCTTGTAAGGATCCATTAGAAAGCTAAAGAGAGAGCTGTTGAGTATTAACTAAAAGGAAAAAAGAGGGAGAAGAGATGAAAAGGGGACTTCTGGTCTTAACCAATGGAATTCGTCCCTGGAAATCAATATAATAAGAGGAGGGAATGGCCGGCACGTTCTATTTATATTTGAACTTCCGTTTTTTCTTTTTTTTTTCTTAATTTTCTACTCGATGTCTAATTAGGGAAGTTAATTGTAATAAATTACCCAACTAAATCATGTTTACTAAGAGAGGAAAAACACACTAATGTTACATGATTAGATTACCAAATATGGACGAGAATAATTATTTTAAATTATCTATATTATCTTGAAAAAAAAATTATTTTGGTCTAAATATTAAAAAAAATCCAATTATCTGCTTCATTTCATACACGAACTTTACGAGGGAAAAAAAAATAAATGGCCCAGAATTAGTGGCGTCAGCTGCTGGTTAGGAATCACTAGTAGAAAATGTGGGTCCAACTAGAATTTATTTATATTTATTGTGAAGGCGATAAATAGTGAAGATGGGATAATACTTGAAAAAAATATGAGAACATAATGTATTCAGAGGGGGGTTTCCTTATCTTGTTTTATTAATTACAGATGCATCTAGGCTTCAGCAACAAGCCAGAATAAATATATATGTAAGCTTCTGGATACCACTAAAAGGCAGAAAAAAAGGCTAAGGGGTCATTTAGAGCCACACAAAATGTAACATTTGCCAACGAAAAGAAAATAGCAAAAACACAATTGTCAGTATAAAATGTACGTGAAGATCCTTTTCACATTGCTGTTTTATTTATTCTTTGGATTTTTGGAGGGATTGAAGAGAAGGAAATAAATAAAGAGGAAGAGAAAGCGTACACGTCATGTAGTTGGAAAGTACTCACTCACCTACAACTTTAAATTAAAATTAACTATAAAAGCGTGAAATATCCAGGAGGAAAACATTGTGGTTCATGAATTTGCAAAAAAGGCAAAAAGTACTTGAGAAATCGTCGACTTTCGCCTTGTTATGTCTCTAAGAATTAATGAATTATCTATTAGGTACCGAAAAGGAAAATATTTTTCGTAACTAAGGGCTCATTTGATAGTAGGGTGATTGATCTCGGAATTAATTTTGAGCTGATTCTCGAAATTAATTTTTTTTATTAAATAATAATTGTCAAGTAGATTAAAAAGTATTAGATAATTTTATCAAATTATTTTTATTAAATAGTAAAAAATAATACTATTTAGTAATAAACGTAAATGAAGATGAGGGTATAGTCTCTATGCTCCCTGCCTCCCTCCTCCTCCTTTGACCTCTCCTTCTTCATCCTATGATTTGGCAAATCAAGATACGAGTCGTACAGTCTCTATGCTCGTTCCAGTTTAACCCAGAATCCAAAGAAATCCATCATCATCACTGCCTCAATTTTGTTACATATAAATCAAATTTGAGAAAATTAACCTGAGTAACACATCACATAAAGCCATAGATGTTGAAGTGAAAAGTTGAGAAATATATTAGTACTTGTATGTGTGTATATTTTTCATATTCAATGATCCAATAATTTCCAGGAAATCAACCCTTGTAAAGAAAAGAAAATTCCAACACTCTCTGGAAAATTAGTTTTCTACATTTAACATTTGGTCTTTTCTGGCTATATATACAAACTGGTTGTCTGGAAGAATCTAGAGAGATTATGTGGCAATTTTTGAGGGAAAAAAGATCTTGATTATATCTAAAATTTGGGACTTACCCAATTGATTCGATCGAGGTTGAATAATTAGTATATACTTAATGTATAGTTAGTGTATAACTCATACGTAGATGAGCTATATTATATAGTCAATTTATACTTTATATAACTTTTAACATGTTATAATATATAATTAGTGTATATTTCGTATTACTTAAACACAATAATATTTATTATAAAATAATTATTTTACTGTATAGTCATAGAACATAAAAAGGAGGAGGGGGGCTATGACCATTCCTCCAAACAACGTAATGACTACAAAATAATCTACAAATAAGGCTACAAGAATAATACACAAGGTAGTTATTATGGGGAGCCACTCAAAATAAAAGGAAAATAGCATTAGTGAAGTGGGTAAAATGGGTTAATGGCATATATATATGGAATTGAATGGAAACATCTGGGAGCATAGCCCACCAACAAATTGCTATTGGAAGAAAATTAATTCTTTGAAGGTTCAGAAGACTAGCTAGTTAGTATCAAGGAGGAAACTACACATACACTTACTCCAGCAGGGAATGACTCTATTGCTCATAGCTACCAAGATTTATTAGGTAACTTGTCCATGATGCAAGAAGCTGATTTAGTATGGAATTCAATAATGCTACCCAAGCAGAGGTTTATAGCCTGGCTTGCCTATCAAGGAAGATTGCAAAGGAGAGATTAATGAGGCTGAATATTTCTATTGATAATACAAATTGTTGTTTATGTGAAGAGAGCCAAGAAGAAACACACTTGCATCTTTTTGTAAAGTGTAGTTGGATAATCAACGTTAGAAGCATATTAATAATTGGATAGGGATACCAATGTTGAGCACTGGAGTTAGTAACACATTTCAATGGATCAAGAGAAGAAAATGAAAGCAGTTTCAAAAGGAGATAGTAGTGGTAGTCTATGTTGGGCGGAAACGAGACCAAAATATATATCTTTTCTGATGTAGAAGTTCAGACTATGCTGCAACCACAGAGCATACTCAGATAATACCTTGGCTTAAATTCCACTGTTGGAATAGGAAG